>LPNX010232232.1:188707-280232 GCA_001517045.1 Pseudotsuga menziesii
ACGAAAATTCTATTTCTTGGGAGGCTTAGACTTTTCTTTCTGTTGGGACAATAAGGCTTTCCCAGATGTATCTGCATTGTTAATTATTCCAAGATGAATGAGCTTATCTTGCTCACTAATTAAGGAATCACAAAAGGATTCAAGACTAGGCTCTTGATAGCTGGTTGCAGTCAAGGATTCTTTCATGGAGTAGAATGTAGATACAAAAACAGAATATGCAGGTCCAAGTTTGGAAAGAATATGATAAATACATTGTTTGTCTTCTTTCTTAATCTTCCATTCTGTACATAATAGTCTAAGAGTTTTATACTTAGATAAATAGTCTTGAATGCAAGAAAATAATTTGGATTCAAGGAAAGCAATTCATTCTCAAGTTGATGACCTCGAATTTCATTGTGTTTACCAAACATAGATTCCAACTTTTCCCAAGCTTTATCAGGTTCATCAATTATAGATATGTGGAATTGCAAATCAATAGAGATTGACATCCAAATCAATCCACGAGCTTCATCACATCTATTTTCCCATTTAATTTTCTTATCATCATCAATGGGTTATGTTTCTTTCCCTGAGGTTATCCTGAAAAGTCCCCTACTTCGTAGAACATCCTCCATACAATATTTCCATGAGAAATAGTTAGAACTTGTAAGTATAATATCACAAGGGGCGGCCATACTATAAAATAATGGTTGAAAAAACAGAAACTAACTGTCTAGTTGCAAAGATCTCGAAAAAATATACGGTTTAAAAAAAATGGCACTTTAAACTGATTCCGGATGATGAAGTTATGCTTGATCAAAGAAAATGTTGAAGATGTCCTCAATAGTGACGTGGTAGATATTAACTTGACCAACTAAAAAAAGAATCATCCTCTTCCCAAGATCAACCTTTGACAATCACTTTACAATAAAGTTGCTTTGAAGTGAATCACTTTTGTAGAATAAGTGAGGTTCACTTTTACAATAATGTGACTTTTTAAATAGTGCGGCAATAAATTAAAAGACTTAACTCACTCACTTTTATTTTATTTTATTTATGTGAGATGCACTTTTACAATAAAGTAACTTGAAAATAGAAATTGCATGCACTAAAAAGTAGCTTGATAAGACTTGAACTCAAGACTTATCAAGGTGTAAAGCAACTTTGGACCAAGTGAGTTAAGTTTAAAAGATACATAAAACTATGGAAAGAGGAAGGGGTTTTTTTTTACTCTTCTCTCTCGTTTTTCGTGCTTGCTTTCTTTTTCTTCAAATCACAAAAAAAATGAAAAACAAAAACAATTTTTTTTTTCTACACAATGGGGTTAGATCTTGGCTAGCTTACTCGAAAAGTCTACGTTTTCAAGTTTTCTCGTTGTTTCTGATTTGCCGTGATCGCACAAGGTGCACGGCAAAGAGCATACGTAGCCGAGAAGACAAGAAAAAAACTTTCCCTTACTGTTTCTGATTCACCGCGATCACGCAAGGTGCACGACAAAGAGCATACGCAGTCAGGGAAAACAACAGTCTGAGACTAAAACAAAAAAGATCTAATAATAAACTGATAAAATATAAGAGATTTAAAAAAACAAGTCCGTCACTGTAACATTATACCTTCAAATTTGCCGAAATGGGTGTTTCTGGAGCAAACAAAAACGGTTTTCGATGAAACAAAAACTATTTCCCAATGGAAACAGTGCTCTGGACACAATGGAATAGGTCCCACAGACCACAAATGCACAAAAAATACAAAACAAGAAAACCTTTCAAAGTTTTGGCAACACCGGTTCCAGATCTTGATCAAAACCGAAAGCGGCTCTTCATAAAAGCTCTGATACCATGTTAGGGTACACAGGGTACTCCCAAAGAACCGAACACCAAGAACAATCGCTTCACACAAACAGATCATAGATCAATACACCAATGTTTGTCACGTGGTTAAAACCCTCGAGAGGGAAACAGTCCACGGCCCCAGCCAAATAGCTACTTGGAGCAATTTATTATGCAAAAGAAAGAAAGTTACATGAGCTTATCATAATCGATCAACTAGCCAAGGACCCTCTATGCTCTTTAAATATAGATCATAGACCAATCAGGTGTTAAGCCACGGATCAATGGTAGGTATGATCTAAGAGAAGTTGAACCGTCAGATCACTCTATGTCTAGAACATATCGTGACCGTAAGATTAGAATATTTACAAATGCATACTAATGCATACTAAAGAAACACACTTTTACCTAACGAATATATTACACAAGTTGATCTTAACTTACTCCTAAGTGTCTAAATATCCTAACAATGAACTTCAAGAGAAGAATGCCACTCTCAGGGAAGAGTTGCAAAAGGAAAAGAATAATAATGACACCCTCATTCAAAAGGTTGTAGTGTTAGAAAGGAAAAATGAAGATGCAACTGTCGGTGCAGCTTCATCCTCATTTTCCAAATTTTCTCAAGAAGAGTTTAAAGAATTCGATATTAGAACTAATAGGGAACACTTTGATTTGGTATGTGAATTGCTTAACACTCTAGCTCATATATTTGAGACTCACACAGTGTTTGAAAAGATGTTTGTATTCCTGAAAGATTTAATTGAGAAAAGACAGCAGGCCTCAAAAGCTTATGATGAAGTAACTGATTGGAAGAGTACATAAAGGAGAGACCTGATAATATCACTCTTCTTACCACTTTTCAGTTTAAAAGAGCCAGAACTATTCTGACAGCTTGGGAAGACCTAGATGATACAGTAGCTGAAGCTATAAAGAAAGCTCAGGCTATCTATGGCAGAAGATGGTATGCAGTTGATAATATCATGATGAGAAAGAGAAAATCAAGGAGTTGGACCACATCAGCATACATGACATGGAGTAGTTAATCAAACACCCATTTGCAGTACAAATCAAGATTCATATCTACATTTGAGTTTGGCATAAGTTGGATAAGAATGAGGTCGAGGATTATAAATGTAATGCCCAATCAGGCATAGAATCAGCCACTTATCCTGATATCGAGGAGCTGCTATGAATTTGGAGAGTCTGGAAAGATTTCCTAGGATATTAGCCTTGTTTATATTTTGGATCCCCTTTAGGGGGAATTCTATTGTTTGTAATAATTATTTAAGTGAATGATCTCCAGTGTATTAAGGGCTCTTGGAATTATGACTTTTGGAAGGGAGACTGATACAAGGGATCGAACAACACTTCAACTTTTGCTAAAGGTCTTTTATGTAATTTGTTACAGAGAATTCTGAATATAATACAGTGTTGCAATTATTATCTCTTGTACTTGATCTATCAAATTTATTTGACATGGTTTTAGTTTTCTTATTCCAAATGATCAGATAGTACTGTGGTTCACTTGCAATTGGTTAATGTGTTTATTTAACTCTGATTTATCTCTATTAATTATTAATACATAGGTAAAACTTCATGAAATTTCTTTTATGAACAATTTTTTATCTATTTCTGCAAATGTTTCAGCAGTAAGAGTTTCATAGCTTACAAGTTGGTTTTTCAACTAACTTAAGTGCCTGCAGGTTATCTTGAATGGTTTAATTCTGATTTACTGTTGTTTTTTTCATTAAACAATTTGTAATCTCAGTAAGTACAGTCTCATTCTATTTACATTTATATCAATATGATGAATTGTTTGTTCTTTACACAGCTTAAGACAACCTGTCAATAATCCAACATCTTTTGAAGGTTTAGATTCAGATTAGATTCTTCTTCCTAGTCAGGTTTTAGTTTTCCTATTCTTTTCTCAACTCTTTGTTTTCCATTCTAGAAAGCAGATCCACTCTAGATCAAATCCATCCAAAATCCAGCAAAGGCTACAAAAGTATTCGTGGGAGATTACCATCCCAAACAGCTCGAGGATAGAGCAATACATGTGTGGGATTGTTTGAATCCTTTGGCTAGGTTTTCTCCATGTGTTGCAAGCCTTAAACACTCTAATCAACCACAAACACAGTTGGGGCTTCAACACACGTGATTTTATATCTTTGCTCCTTTACTGGCCCAACATGCCCCCAACACTCACACGTGGCTCGTCCCGAACCACTAAGCAAAAACAGACATGTCTTCAAAATTTTATGCTGCAAAACTTAGTGTTCTTCCCACAAAATTTTATGTCTCTAATGCTGGCTGCACCGCAAGACCAACCTTGTCCTGGAATTCCTTCACCATATGTTGCACTCCCACAACTTCATCTGATACCTCTTCTTCCTATGCATCCAATTGCTCTACTTGGTCAGAACTAATATGTTCTAACGAACCTACGTCTGCTGACTGTGCCATAGCCTCAAGTTTTTGCTTCAGCCGGTGAATAATGCTTGTGATGCGCGGTGCTTCTGATAGGTGCAGTTCAATCTCTGCTTGCCAGGACCATTCTCCATCTTGAAGAGCCTGGACCTCCTGCTACAATCTCTTGACTTCAGTCATCTTGGCTATTTTCTCATGGAAGTCCAGCTTCTTCATATCAGATTTCTCCACTGCTATAATATCTTCAGCTACGCATTTGTTTTCCCTTATTCCTTCAACAGTCGCATCCTCCATGAGTGCTTCCCATACCACGAAAACGTATTCTAGTGCCTTTGCGCATAATGTTTCTCCTTGCTTTATTTTTCTAGCAGCCTCAAATGCTACTTTTCTGTGTTCTTTGAGCTACTCAAGAGGTATGCTCGGTACCTATCTGGCGTGTAGTTCTTGAACATGCTTTTTCATATCCTCTGTAGTATTAGCTAGCCTGGTCACCTTAGCCTTCGAGTATTCATCTTCCTGACCTACCTTAGGGGGAACTCTACGATGGAAGTCTTGATTGTCTCTACCAACATAACGTGGTTATGCTCATGCGTTAATATTTCCTGCTCCCTTTTTGCAAGAAGTTTGACACGCTGCTGAAAATATTGCTCTTTTTCCTTCAGCAAGAGCTTGGGCACCTTTTCCTTCCTTTATTATTTTGTTTCTTGATAGGAAACAACATTTTCTATTAACCACATTTCCATCACGGATACCTGATGTACTTCATAGACTTTGTTCAGGGGAATTCTGGAGAATTCTAACTGAAGTGTGGCAAATTCGTTTACCATATTATCAAAGGCACTTAGGTCTATTTCGGTTTCTACTTCCCTGGTTTGGATTGTCACTTTGATGGGAGGCACTAAAACTGGTGCTATTACTTGGATATTAAGGTCGATGCCATATGTCTCAGCCTCAACAGTGGTTTTGACATCATTGATCTCTTCTATCAATTTATTTAAATGGATCCCCACTTTCTCTATTATGCTTGATTGTTGTGTCTTTAGACTGGCAAGGATGTCTTGCACAACTTTAGAAACAGCTACCACTAGCTCCCCCCACATCGTCTTCTGTCAGAGTGTTTGTGTTCGTTGCCTTGTCTTCTTTTTGCTTCTTACGATGAGGTTTTCCTTCTTGTTGACTGGTTTATGTCTGGTTTTGTTTAGGATCTATGCTTGGTGTGTGCTCGGAATCACTTTGATCCGAGCTCTAGGTGTCCTTGTCTGCTTTCTCTTCCTCATCTTCCATATGATTATCATGTCCGTCACCTCCTACATTTCCTTCATCGTGAGCTTGCTAGACCGATGGGTCTTCTTCATCCCGTCCTTCTGGAATGGGCTCTTCCAGTGGGCCATGCCATTCCTCCAGCCATAGGTTGATGATTTCCTCCACATGCTCATCTGTCACCATGAATCCAGCATGGTGCACTTTTCTAACCGCGTCTCTCGTCGACACCAAAATGATGTTGTGTATGCCAGCTGTAAAATTGAGAAATGATGCATACCTATGTACTGTTGCAGTGCAGATTAGGTGGGATCAACGGATAGTGTCACACAATGCCTCTGTATGCAAGAAGAACTCAATTTTGTTCTTCTTCTTCTTGATTGGGTCTACTTTGTCCATCCATAGGTTCATATACCTTACGTCATGGAAAGGGAGTGGGTCGTCCATGTGCACATAGTCAAACAGGTTGGCCCATAGAGTGAATGAAATCAAATTGAGCAACCACAAGTAATGGAACTTGTGAGTGGCCTCCAGTTGGGCCTATGCAACATCATCGATCAGCTCATTGAGCAACTATCGTGACCCATTGAATTCTCCACCTAGCTTGCATGGCTCTGCGAGTTGGATTGTCACATCTGAACACTGATCGGGACGCATCTTGGGTAACAATTTGCATGATAAGATCTGCGCAGTGAGCCGCACACTTCTGTTTTGGATCAGTCGAATAAGGTAGCCCCTCTTTGCTCGCTTCAATTTGAATCTCTGCTTGATCCTGTTGGTATCTTTTCGGGCCAAGTAAGGTGCAGTACCCTTGCCTTGGTTTGGAAAGCCTATGATCGTCGAATCAGCTCGGCGTCGACCGGGTATTGTTTATCAAGCCACATGCCTCCCCTATGAAAATAGAGTAGTAACTACTTCACATACATGCTAACCTGTAAATTGTGGCCAAAATAGGGCATGAACAGTAGGTTAAGAAAACCTAAGCGTCCAACTCCTTCAACCCACTCCATTGGCCTGAGTACTTTTTCCTTACCTGGTTTGTCCTGGTCCGGGATCAGTCAGTCCACTTTCTTTAGTCCTTCCTGAAGTCGAGTGTCGAACTCTTTGAACTTCAACTTTGCCAACTTGGGCATGATATCCAACACCAAGGGAACACCATTGGGTATCCATGGCGCTAACAGATTTGTAGGCACCCTCTTTGGGAGTTTCACTTCCTGACCATCGGCTCTTCTTGGCCGAACATAATACAGGAAATTCTCATTAGCTGGCTCTACATCCGAATGTCTTCGTGATGATGAGTCTTCTTCCATGTGGTCATCCGCCTACTTGTTCTCTTGTTCCTCTTCTAAGGGCCTTTTTCTATGAGCATCGACAGGAGTGGTAGTCTTTTTACATTTCGTTGTCTATGGGAGCCCGAATGGTCCTCTAATTGCTGGCTCATTGGGCTATCTTAGCTCCATAACAGGTGGTCTATGAGCTGGGGTAGGCATAGCATGGGATGCCAGCATCGGAATTGTAGGATGACTAGCCGCATTGACAGGATCCTTCCGTGTTCTCACCATTGGAACAGTATCGGGTTGTTGTTGCGGTTGTTGTATCTCTGGGGATTAGATCTCTTCTTCAATGGGGAAACCAGAAATAAGAGTTGCGTATGATGGCTCACTACCACCGAGAATCTCAATTACCATGGGCGTCAGCTTAGTTCAATAGGGATGATAGGGTTTAGCTCTGTAATCGCTCGGCTCTGGTTCTCTCTAGCGTACTCTAGTTGTAGAATAATTCTTATCATTGAAGCCTTGCATTTATCTCCTCCAGCACGTTTTGTAGCTGACATGCATCGGACGGTTAGGGTCTAATTTGTCACATGGGCTTCTCGGCTGCTGCGTCTAGTCATTAATTCGTTAACTCGAACGTTGTGCTTTCCCTATCAGGACAGTTATGGGAATCCGTCATATGTGACCTTTCAACACGTCGTCACTCTCCTCGTCTTGCGTCGAATTAATTACACTTAGTGGTTGAAGACGCCTAAATCTTTGCCGGATATTCACACTTTAATGCCGACCAACCTGTCATTTCTGCTTTTTTTGAATTCTCTTTGCCTTTTTACTACACTTTCCACTTTTCCATGCATTTCTTTGCTTTTTCCCTGTGTTTCGCACTTGTTCCATCACGGATGTGCAACAGAGCTATTTTTATGTCTTTCGGACCTTTTGCAAAAATTTTCTCTCTTTTTTTTTCAACGCAGTTCTATCCTAGGATGTTATGACCGTCGTAGTACAGTTTTAGGCGTCTACCATTCACCATACCCGCGACATAGGTATCGTTTAGCTTCCGAATTTTTACTACGCCCGCGTCAATGATGTGCATGACCATATATGGTCCTAGCAAATGTGTCTTTAACTTGCCTGGGTGTTTGAAAAATTTGTTGTCATAGAGCAACACAAGTCCTTTGACTTCGAATGGTTTAACTCGAATGTGGTGATCATGCCCTGCTTTATGTCGTTACTTCTCAACTGTCTAGTGGAATCCTATGACAAAGCGTTCTTCTTCCATTTACACTAGTTGTGTCAGCCTATGCTCAACATCTTCTCCTCCAATCATCTCCGTTAGTGCAGCGATTCTCAAACTTGGTACAATATATTCCATTGGTACAACAACTTCTTGTCCATATACTAGTCTTAATGGGGTGTGCCCTATTAGTTTCTTACAGGTTGTGCGATATGCCCACAGCATAGCTGATACTTTTTTATTCCAGTCATCTCAGTGCATGCTACATACCTTGGTCAATGCATTCTCCAAAATCTTGTTGAAAGCTTCGAACATTCCATTCGCCTGAGGGTGATAAGGAGTTGTCTTCTTATGATGGATCTGAAATTCTGCAGTCAGCTCAACAATTACTTTGTTAACAAAATGCGTACCTTGGTCACTTAGCAGTATCTTTGTACAACTAAATCTGGTGACGATGTTTTTAAAGATAAACTTTTTCGCAGTCGCAGCGGTACAATATTTAATAGGCACAACTTCATTCCATCTTGTTAAATAATCCGTTGTAGTGATGATGTAGCGCACACCAGTTCTCTTTCCTGGCGGGATGATGGGTCCAAAAAAATCAACTTCCCATTTTTTGAATGCTTGAAGGGTTATCTATGGCACAAGTGGCATTTCGTCACGGCGTGATGGTTTTCTTGTCGTTTGACAAATGTCACAGCGCTTGCAGAAGCTTTTACTATCCATGTGTATGGTTGGCCACCATAATCTTTCCTGTAATATCTTGCGCACTGTCTCTTTTGCTGCATAGTTTCCTCCTGCGACACCAGCATGTGCTTCACTCATAACCCAAGGTCATTCATATTCAAAGACTCAGGGATGTAGTACCTCATATGAACCTAACTTATATAAGTGTCTCGCGATCAACGTATAATCAACATGTCTGATAACCAAGTGTTTCTTCTGATTAGTTGACATTCCTTCAAGTGCATATCCTGTACTTAAGAAGTGAATGATGGAATTAAACTCATGTTTCTTGTCAGCCATCATGTCGATCGCAATATTTGTGTGTCGGGCAAGTTATCTTCCAAGTTGGTTGGTTCTTCACCACTTTCTATCCTTGATGAGTGATATGGTACAACATTCAGTTGACCAGGTTTAACAATGACCTCAAAATCAAACTCCTGAAACAGGAGAATCCATCTACAGATCTGCCCCCCCAACACTGGCTCATTTACTAGGTATTTCAGCGCTAAATGGTCAGTGTACATCTGAAAATGTCCACCCAACAATTAGTGTTGGAATTTTTGAAGCACATAGACCATAGTAAGGCCTTCTCTTTCTGTCGTCGTGTAGTTCTTTTCTGTTGTTGATAATTTCCTGCTTGCGAAAGCAATAGGATGGTCAAGCACACCCTCTCCTGCATTAGAGGAAATTTGGGGTCTAAAATGGGCTTTATAAAAAAACGTGCCAACAATAAATTTTGTGAGTTAGAATTCAGGAACCAATAGAATTTCAATAAAATGAGTCAACCATAATGGTTGAATTGACATATTTGTCATAAAAGAAAACTACTTTTTTTGTTCGTATTTTTGGCATATCTCCCTATTTTTTACTCAAATTCCGAGCGGGAGAGCTCATTGGATGTGGAATTTAATTCCGCATCCAACGAGTACCCACACTGCATACTTTTGAAGGACCCCTCTACCCCAAAAATAAGAAATACCTGAAAAAATGTGATGATGACATCATCATCACGTTTTTTCAGGTATTTCTTATTTTTGGGGTAGCGGGGTCTTTCAAAAGTATGCAATGTGGGTACTCGTTGGATGCGGAATTAAATTATGTATCCAACGATCTCTCCCACTCGAAATTTGAGTATAACCACAGGGAGATATGTCGAAAATACGAACAAAAAAAGTAGTTTTTTTCATTCTTCCTCCAAAATTAATAACTATTATCTTATTATTTTAACTATTATTTTATTATTTTAACTATTCTTTTATTATTTTAACTATTATTTTATTATTTTCCTTAGGAGGCCCATTTTAGACCTCAAATTTCCTCTAATGGGTTGCGTCAAGACTATGTCGAGTGCGACAGACGACACGTCGACATGCACATGGAACTCCTTCTTCCAGTTTGGGAATACCAGTATTGGCACAGTGGCCATTGCAGTCTTCAACTTATCTAAGCTTTCCTGGCACTTTGTTGTCCACTAGAACTTTGCATCTTTATTTAATAGTTTCTCCATAAGTGTAGTAATCATTGCATATCCTCATATAAACTTCTGCTAGTAGCCTGTATGTCCCAGAACAGATCTGAGTTGTGTGACTGATGTAGTTGGTGGTAAGTCTAGGATAATCGCAATTTTTTTTGCATCAACCGGGATACCATCGTGAAATACGACGTGACCCAAAAACACACCAAATGGTGCCCATAAAATACATTTCTTAGAACTAAGTGCAATAAGATATTGGCGACAATGGTCCAACATCATGCATAGACTCTCAATATGGTCTCTTACTAGGCCAAACACAGTCCAATCATCAAAGTATACCTCAATAAATTTATGAAACTAGAATTATAGAAAAGGTAACTGACAAAACTACATAGAACTAAAGGAAAGGCAAAAAATAACAGGATATGAAACTTAACATATGGGTAAAACAATAAATCGCAATGAAGTTTTTTCTAGTTTTCTTTAAAAACGTTTCAAAAAAAGACACATTTGACCTAGGTTTTTTCCCTGTAAACTTTAAAGTCTTAGACTGATGTGATGGAAATACCAAAAAAAGGTGATGAAATAGTATCAAGTTCCATGATATCCAACAATTGGCACAAATTCAAATTGGAAAAAAAATAATGATAGAAGATTTTGTGTATATTACATTTCAGAGCTTTTTTCTCTGTTTCGATTAGGATATTGTTTTTTTTAATGCAAAATCCTTTTAACAAACATCAAAACTAATTTTCGTTCTATATTATGCGATAGAAAGCTTTGTGAGTTCATAATCCCTCCATCGGGCCATAGGCCACTACTAGGGATAAAGCTTTGTTGGTGTGGTGTCTTTGCATGTTAAATTGTGATATTTAGTGTGTGCAATCAAGTTATGAGAATTATAGATCACGTATGGTTCTTGGTGCAAAGGTCATTGATCCCAATGATTGTTTTTTTCGATGATTAGATCCAGAAACACACTTCATTCTTGCTTCGATTGGAGGTGTGTGGGGATATGCACTCGGTGATCATAGGGAGATATGCACTAATTTTACATTGTTTGTGGACATGAACTCCTTCTACATAAATAAAATATAGCATCACACAAAAATGATATCACATGAATCATGATCAATGACATTGACATTGATATATCTAACGTTATGTCGGACGTTTTTTGAACACAATCCCTAGCTCTAAACCTAGTGGAATTCCTAACGCAGTTCCTTTTGAAATTTCTGGCATTATTCCAAGCGTTATACCTGGATCTATACCTGGTGCTATGTTGGATGTTTTATAGGCACAATTCCTAGCTCTATACTTGGCGCTATGTTGAATGTTTTTCCTATCGAAATTCATGGCGCAATTCCTGTCACTAACCCTAGATTAATATATGGTGCTATGCTATTCATGACAATTTTTGGAGGCTATTCTTGGCGTTATATGGGATGATTTTGTGGATGCTAATTGGGATGTTAATTGGGATGATAATTGGGATGATAATTGGGATGCTAATTGATATGCTAATTGGGACGTTAATTGGGATGCTAATTATCGTCCAAAATAACGCCAACTTTTAAAAAGGGACGATAATTGGGACGATAATTGGGATGCTAATTGGGACACTATTTGGGATACTGATTGGGATGCTAATTGGGATGCTAATTGTGACGTTAATTGGGATCCTAATTAGCATCCAAAACAATGCCAACTTTTAAAAAGGGATGCTAATTGGGACGCTCATTTAGACGCTAATTGGGATGCTAATTAGTGTCCAAAATAATGCCAACTTTTAAAAAGGGACGCTGATTGGGATGCTAATTGGGATGTTGATTGGGACGCTAATCGGGACGCTAATAAGGACGCAAATAAGGATGCTAATTGGGACGCTAATTAGCGTCCAAAATAGCTCCAACATTTAAAAGGGGATGCAAATAACGCCATTAAAAGCGCCATCCCATGGAAAAGAATCCACTTTGTCCAAAAAATGATGAAAAATACACTAAAAGTGATAGTGGGCACTAAAAAGGAAGCTAAAAGAGACACTAATCATAGGTTTTTGTTGTAGTGTTCCTCCAGACATCAGCATTTAGTTTGGAGCAGCAGCAACACCAGTAGTTAAACATTTTTTGTATTGCATTTCATGTCCTTTCTTGAGGGAGGATTTTCCCCTTGAGGTATTGCCTATTTCCTCATTTATTTGGACAAGATAAATTGTAAAAGGATGACCATAGCTTTATTGTTGGGCCCTATATGCATATATATTTCTGATTAGTTTCGTGATATCATCATAAAGTCAGGCTTAAAGGGGGGTGTTGGAATATAATAAACCCACTCATAAAATAATTAATCATTATTTGATTAATTTCCTACCCACTAGCTTAGATAGTTGGCATCCACTTGCAACTTAGTGTCAACACTTGCCATCTATATCCTAGGAATGATTTATTTATGATTATGGGTTGATCTTGACCACTTTATGGCCATCCAGAATTGGTAACTGCGCTTTACAGCAGAATCTGCTTTATTCTGCTTTTTCTGCTTTATCCTGCTTTTCTATGGATAAGGTAAAGCTAGTCAACTAGGAAACTGGTAGCTTTTGTTGCCAACCCATCCTCCATTATTTTCTCTCCATATTCTAGAATTAGCAAGTATTTCCTTCACTCATCATCACTCACACATGTTATTGCTAATTCGTGAGGTGCTTGGTAGATTGGGAAAGTGCTTTAGTCAACTATGGGGTTTATCATAACTAGTAATCCTGCTTTATGAGCTAGCTTGAGTTGTCTTCATGCAACTCCTTTTTCCTTTATAAGGATGTATTACCTATGTAATAATATCAATTATCATTTATTGATCATTCATTAATGTGTGTTCATTAATTCTTATTCTTCTCTCCTTATGCTAATTCTCTACAATTCTCTGTGAGGTTAATTGTGTGCCTAGATCCTTAGCCAGTTTATGAAATTCCTTATGCCATCAAGGCTTTAGAATTTCTACACATAGGCTACACAGATCTAGGAGCACACCTCCTTTAAAATCCCATCATAAGGACTGTAACATTGCTTCCTTACAGACTTAGAAAGACACCCCCTTTTGATATCTATTATTTGTTCACTCCTCACTGCTCAGTAATGGCTGTGTGTGAAAATATGGTTTGTAGTATAGTACTCCAAGCATAAATTTGCATGTCCTTTGGCCCTGGCCCCTTAGTCACCTCCTTTCAAGTTTGTTTGAAAGCCATAAATGAAGAACTGTAGTGCAGAGCTTGGAGAATGCATGTCCTTATGATGGTTTTGTAATTATTCGGATTTGAGTGACCAAGCTTGGGTAAAATAGAACAAACAACATTATTAAACAAATCAACAGTGTGAGAGTTGAGGGAGTGAATACCATGTTTGAGGAAGTTGGCTTGGATGTTGTTCATTTTTATTCTGGTGATGACCTCATGCAAAGAAGTAAGGTATTTTGCTTGATAAATAAGTATTAAGAGTATGCCATTGTTCAAACTGTTATAAATCTTGATTTACCTCAATTGTCTGTTTATTACTAATAGAAACATTGCTTTCTGTATTCTGTTACTCACAGAGGTTCAAAGGCTCTGACTGACTGCTTTGCATTTTTGTAATAATGAATCACAACAAAATTTCTAGCAGTTATTAAAGTACCCATGAATCATGTGATTAAATTGCCCATAAAACTGTGGCATCATTCACAATATGTGCTCTCATAAATATTAATGTGTTAAATAATTTTTTATATATCTGTAGATTGTTATCATTAGTTAAAAAATTGGGTAGCTTTGATCTTGTAATTTTAATACTGAATATGCACTATAATATATTATGATTGGTATAATTTCTAATGAATTACAATTGAAAAAGAAAAACTAGGGTATGCAGGAGATTACCTGCTCATGATTTTTGGTATTTCAATACTTCAGTCTTCAATATTATGAGTTCAGAAGCTAACTCCTCCTCTAGCTCTCTATCTCTACTCTCTATGCAAGCTTTAATAGAGCATCATTCACCTTAGGTCCCCTGTTAAAAAGAGAATAAGAAAAATAGTCTCCTAAGCTCTCGGGTAAGATAAGTGTTCCATAAATCAAAGTATAGTCTCTATATAGTGCACTAGTTCTATGTAAATAAGTACCTTAGTAGTTCCTCCATTAAAATCCTATACAACCTTCCAAAATTATGTGTGGATATTGGTGTCTAGGAGAAAAAAAATCTATCTCTCTAGCAGTGCTTAGCGGCAAGATAATTTGTTGTCTAAATCATTCTGATAGAGCGACAAGAGAGAGATTTCACTATCTCTATTAGTTCAGCAAGAGAAGAAAGAGTTAAAACTAGAGACAAGATTTCTCTATGTCCATGCCCCAGTGCCATGGAAACAAAAGCCTTAAGATACTAGCCTTAGTCCCATGCCCCTATGCCATAGTAGAGTTAAAGCCATACAGTCAATTCCATGGCAATTAGCCTTCAAACATACACAAGCTTAGTCCATGCACTTATTTCCATGGAGGCCCAACCTTAGAGACTGCCTTATAGTAAGAGATACTTCCTTTAAGCTTCATTGTTCAAAATATGCAAGTTTCACTTCTCTATCTAGTATAATATGTATATAAATATGTATTGTTGTAGATATTTCTTCTCAAGCGAGGTTTTTGAAGTGACGTATATAGATATTGGAATCTAGGAGTACTACCTTTCTTTCGAAGGCCTACCATAATCCTTATTTTATTCATTTCTGTTAGAATATTTCTTTGGCTTTTCCTCCCTCCCTCCTTTTAAGGATCATCCTAACTTGGAAACTTGCATGGTTCTTGTCTTCAGTAATTACTGAGCCCTAAGTCCTTTGTGATCAATAGTCTTAAGCCACCCTATTTTTTTGTAGTATCATATGGTATATGACACAAAAAGGATATGAATATTGAATATGAACACTAAAAAAGAGGGTAATATTTGAACCCAACATATTCCCCCAATTGAAGGGATTGCAGGTCCCTACTGCAACTCATCCCGATGACTCAATATCACTCTCCTCTGGTAGTTGGGTGAGTAAGTAGGTTTTACTCCAGTCCTTAGCTTCTTGTCCCTGCCCCTCAATTATTCTGAATACCAAAAATTCAATGATGTCTTCCCTGTATCCTGAATCATCCTCCTCTCTTGGATCTGCCCATAATATTGGAAAAGAAAATATGAAGCCTATCCATTTTATCCTGAGTGTTTTCAAGCAGTCAAGTTACTTAGGGACTCTATCTAGAGCCCTATAAAAAGCCTCTGTGAATAATGGCTCTCTCTTGCATTGTTCATTATGAAGATATAATTGTCTACTCTGAATAGAGAGAATAGTTTGCAACCTATTTAGGCCAATCAATTTTTCACAAGAAGAGATGGTTTATGACTGATTAGTGTTAAAAAATAGAAATAAAATCCTATTATTCCATCTTTGTCAGCTTTTTCTCATACAAGTATTGAGGAGAAGGTTCAGGCCTAAAATGTATTCCCTCCATCTTTTCCTTGTTCATTACAAAAGATAAGGCTTTGTACCACGTGTTCTTATTGTTCATGAAGGAAAAAGGCTCTTAACTGCACATCTCCAACCAAGGGATTGTGGTCCCAATTACCAACATCAGGTACTGCTATATTGTGAAGATAAGCTTCACACAACAAATTTTTATCCTCTTCAGTACAAACTTGGTACAGTAGCCTGAATTGGTCTTTAGTCTCCACAAAACACATGCAATCATCTGCAAAATCCCTAAGCAAGAGAGAAATGAATTGACTTTTAAGATACGCAGCATACACAATAGAAGGCTATGAGTAGGACCTCATCACATGAGCTAGATGACACATGTATCCCTTATCCATCCTTAACCTAAAATTCTTTTGAATTAGCCTCTAGATTTCTAACCTTGATTTTCTGATTTGTATTATGCTGGCGTGCCTCTATGGCTCTGCATCTGCATATTATTTGGCCAGCCTTTGCATATTGTTTCTTTAGGAATTGCAACTACTCTTCCATCTATTTCTATTTATCCTCCTTGTCTTAAAATTTCCCAATGGACTTTTTGTAAGGACCTGCTTCATCCATAACTTGTTTCTGTTTCTCCTACCATGACTTTCCATCATCACACTCTGTGGATGATTAAAATGCTTTTTCATGTTCAATCGCTTTCAGAAAAACCTGTATCCCTCCTGACACCTTTGGATATTTAACTCATTTTTCAATTCATTAATTTCCTTTTTTAACTTATTCTTAGTGTGCATCATTCTTTTATTAAATCCCCTTTTGGTAAGACTTCCTGAAGTAATTAACACCAAAATAGACTTTATATTTGTAAACAGGTCTCAGCCTCTTTCTACATTTTGAGGTAAGTACCCTTTCTATATGCTCTTCCTCCTTATTACCTTTTTATTCATGCTGGATTCTTCTCCTTTACATTTGAGGAGAATGTACAACAACCATATACAAGAATTTTTTTGGGCTGAGTGTCAAATAGGAGGAAATAGGGGCCCCCTTACTAGTGAGAAACATAAGGTATCACAATTTTGTATATTTGGTTGTGTTATTTATACTCAAGTGCTTGAAAAAAAGAGGACTATGTTTGAACCCTTTAGCATCAAGGGTACATTTATTGGTTACAGTGTGACCTTGAAGGCTTACTGAATTTGTATTCTAGTAGGGTGGAAAACAGTAATAATTTGAGATGATAAATTTGATGAGGATGGATGGTATTTGAAGTCTTGACTCTCAATACCCTCAAGTAAAGGTTAAGGAGGGAGATAAGTATGTTTTCGCAATGGCTGATCAGAAAGAAGAAACATCAGATTCAAGTCAGATAGGTTCAATTGAAGGAATAGAGGCTAGAGGATTCCATACCATCCAGATCAATCAGGAAGCCGAGATGGCTTACCCAAACATTTTAAGAGGCACAAGAACAAGTAAGAGTACCTAGATATACATTTTGAGTGAGTAATCCTCCTAAGAAATTTCTGAGTGATGTTGCATCATTGTCTTCTATCACTTTCTAGCGATGATGAAGCAGTTAAAGAGAAGGTGTGGAAAGATGCTATGATAGAGGAGTATGTTCCTCAATGCAATAATGCAATATGAATACCCCAGTCGAACATAGAGCACTAGGGCTCTCTAAGCCATTTTTAGATGCATTGTCTAGTATGTCTCTAAAGGTAGGAAGTATTTTGCAAGCTTCTTTAGGCATACAATAAGCATTTTGATTCTCACATAAAGCATAGCCACTGGTAATGATAATTTAGAGGGTCCTATTTGGAAACATGCATAGTTCCTTCTTTTCAAAGGTTCACTCATGGAAGGAATAGGAATGAGGTCACTGGCTTCAAATTTTGTAGATATTCATCCATTATTATTATTATTTCTTTGTCATCTTCATTGTATCATAGTTATGGATAGTCTGACCAATTCTTTGATGATAATGCGAAGAGAGGACATTGGTAGTGTCCCAGTAAAGGTTTCACATGGTAAGGAAAGCACTACTTGGCTTGTGGTGAGTTGGAAGTTGAATGTCGGTACTATGTAGCATGGCATACAAAGCACAAAAAATGCTATGGCCTTCACATTATGTTAGGACTTTAGTGGAGATTTTGTACCTTAACTTGAACAACCAGTATTTGCATTCCTTCCATTGTGAGAATATGGTTTGAAATTTATTTTTCAAGGGGATTTGACACTGCAATCATCCAGGGAGGAGGTCGAGACTCTATGGTTATAGTGATAGTACTTGGAACCAATAGTAACTTTCATAATTTACAAAGTTTGTCAATGTTGTAGAGTCTTTTAGGTCTCTTCATTGCTATCAATTAAATCCTGGAAAAGTTCTCACTTTATATGAGTTTTGTCCCATTGATCGGAAAAACTATTTCAGTTTCATGAAAGATAATTTTTGAGTTATAGCTTTTTCCCTGCTCCCTTTAAAGATATCCACATAGTGGAAATTACCCTAAAGAAAATGAAAATGATATGGATGTTCAAAATGATCTACACTCCACAGATTTCTTTGATCCAAAAGTCAGCAATTCTTATTTGAATGTGCATCCAGGAAACATAACTTGCCTTTGCATTATTTCTTACCAACCTTCACTAATAACATCGCCTATTAGTTCAGACAGATCTGAAGAGTGTTCTTTCCTGGGTTTCAGTCTTATGCATTTGATAGGAACAGGTGATATTCTATCACAACAATATCAAGCTTCAAGGAAGCTTACTATGAACAAATCAAAGAGCAAAGTTTCTTCTGGGTTTATTACTAACTTTACAATACCATCTCACTTTTCAAATGGTAAGAACCTTGGCTCAATAGTAGTTCATTACGTTCAATTTTTGTCATGATACATAATGTTGTTTTAATTATCACATTGTCCACTAATGAATGCAATGTCTCATGATTGTTTGCAGTGGATTATCCAGAAAGTGTTGCTAAACATATTTACAGAACATTTGTGTACTTTGTGCATTTTATCATTTTCATATGGACGTTCATTTTTCTCAAGACTTAATGTTTCATTCATTACATTTTAGTGGCACTAAATGGAATATTCTTTGATTTCTTAGCCAAGATTGATTCATATATTTGTTGTTTAACAATTTTTTAAGATTTAAAAACTGGCTCCACCCTAGAGGATGGAATATGGTTGGGTTCTACGGCCTGCCTTAAGCGCAAGACAAATGAAAGGGATTTATTTAAGTCCTCTGGTAACAAAAATCACTGCTGCAGGCTACAACTTATATTTTTTTATTAACAACACTAGAAAGTTGATGCCATTATTTTATAAGTTCAATTCAATAGGTGCATGTTACCCTTCAAACTGACAATGCAGCTCAGGTGTTTCCATTCAGATGAATTCACTGGTGAACTAAAGGAGGCCCATAGTGTTAATATGCTTGGTTCTCTTCCTCCATTAAATGACATCCTCCATCACATTACAGTTCCGTGTAGCATGTATCCTTTCTAATTTTCCACAGTAGAATCTTTATTTATTTATTTGACAGTTACGTGTCTTCTGTAACATGATTTTTACATTATCATTATAGTTTTCTACTCTCTTGTAAGAATCTGTGCAGTTCACTAAGAATCTGTGTAGTTCATTATCTTTTAGAAATGATTTCATATAATTGCATTCTTATTTACTTTTTGTAATCATTCACTAAATTGAGCACATAGGCATCAATGTCAGCCCTATATAAAAGGGTATAATGCATGAAACCTACTCTCAAATACAATATGACTTATGCCTCCATAATTTGGAAAATCTTTCATCTCATCTTCCTATGCTAAATGTGTGAAGTTGATACCACAACTCTCCTTCCAAATATGTACACATCATAACAGATAAACAAAAAACATAACTTTTGCAATCAGCCTAAACTTTCTTATTCCACTTGTTGCTGGTAGCATGTCAATAAAAAACAATGGTCAAGATAGTGGAGATAAACAAATGCCATCAGCTTGAAGTTTCTAATTCCGCTTCTTGCTGGTACCATGTCACTCAAAAACAATGTTCAAGATAGTGCTACATTTGCAACTGATAATCAGGCTTTAACTTGGTGTTTGGTTTACATCATGTAGTTAATGGCCATGTAGTGGCATGGGAAATGCTTCAGGAGTAAGATAGCTTCATCTCATGCTATATGGGATTAAATTTGACATCAGTTTCATTTTTTAGTTTCCAACTTGCATACTATTTTTCTAAGTTTATTCTTCCCACTTTCAACAGTTTAGCTTGTGTATGGTATAATTATGACGTTATTGGTATTCTGGTGTCAACCTTTACATGCCAAGATATGAAATTTCATGCAAAATATTATGGATGAGCTTTCCTATGGACCTTTTGGAGTTAGTTGTTGCAACATATTGAAAGATTTGTTCATCAAAAGGGAACCCCCCTATAGAGTTTCTTCCGATTTTTCCTACTGATTATGTACAGGTGCCACTTTTTCATTTTCAAAACTTATAAATTAAAAGAGAGCATCATTTTTTTGAACAAAATGATGCCCAGCTTTTATAGGGTCCTATTCTTCCTCTTCCCTTCTTACTTGCTATGCAGCAGAAGGAAATGCATTTAGGGTCTATTGGTGAGTCTCCAACATCGGAGTGTGAAAAAATAAAGGATCAACGTCGATTCATGTTGAATACACTTGAGAATATTAAGAAAGCTGATTTGATTCCTCAATTTGATGGCTCTACCATTGTCTCTCTTGCTGACTACAGAGATATCTGGTCTTGCAAGCAAGATTTGAAGGAAGACAAGTATTTGCTTCTCCATGAGGTTGGGTGCAAAATGATTGTTAATATATTTATTAATGCTGAAGAGGTTGGCTACAAAATTATTGTTGATAGAAAAATGAATGATAAGTTTGTTGGCAGTGCATGATGAAATTTCCGATCTGAAAATGAAGTAACAAGACCAGTGATGTCTGAGTTATATCATAGCATGTGCTGCACAGATCTGGGAGCACACCTCCTTTAAAATCCCATCATAAGGACTGTAACATTTCTTCCTTACAGACTGAGAAACACACCTCATTTTGATATCTACTATTTGTGAATCTCTTCAGTAATGACTGTGTGTGTGAAAATATGGTTTGTAGTATGGTACTTCAAGTAGAAATTTGCATGTCCTTTGGCCCTTAGTCGCCTTCTTTCAAGTTTGTTTGAAAGTAATAAATGAAGAACTGTAGTGCAAAGATTGGAGAATGTGTGCCCTTATGATGGTTTTGTAATTATTTGAATTTGAGTGACAAAGCTTGGGTAAACTAGAGAAAACAACATTATTAAACAAATCAACATTGTGAGTTGAGGGGGTGAATACCATGTTTGAGGACGTTGACTTGGAATTCTTCCTCGTCAATTGCCGTGTGAGTGCTCATGACCCTGACTCCTCATTTGATGTCATTGGATAAGAAAGGATGGGAAGAAATGAGTGGAGGTGATACAGATAGGGGCATATGTAGGGAAATCATAAAGGAAGATCATATGAGAGAACATGTATTGCAGGTCTAAGTCTGGGTGGAGAGCAAGATTCCTAGAGAAAGGGTGCACCAACAGGTTTTGGGAGAGCAACAAAGTGCTGCACAGAGCTTGTGTCTCCAAAAGGAAAGGAATGTTTGCTTTCTATGATAGAGGATGCAAATATATGATCTCTAAAGATGGGGAAAGAGGAGGGTGGAATGTGTCAAAGTGAGCTAAGATGCATGTGATGGAGTTTGTACTCCTGGTTGAACAAATGGTTCATTGAGTAGAAGCCAGGTGTGGGGGTATGTGTAGCCAGGTAGATTGAATGGGGGTAAGAGTCAAGATCAATATCCCAAATAGATGTGGAGAGAAGGTCATATTCTCCTAAGGTTGTCTTGAGGGATGAGAAATAGGGGAGAGGAGGAATGAACTGACGAAGATGGGTGGTGTCAATAGAAATGTTCTTGTGTCATATAGAATGTACCCATAGCTTCTTCGTATAGGATTTTGTTTGTAAATTCCTTCAAGTTTTACTATGATTGTAATGAAAATATTAGTAACATTTGTGAGATATTTTGAAAATCAAGATTATATCTATTTAAGTGGATAAATTAGTGTTTGAATTATAATGCAAATTTAGCAAAACATGAGTCCATGCATTAAAATGTCCATTTGGTAAAATGTTCCCTAGCACCCAGTATTATGTTATACCATAAGGTGAATTATTGTGGCTTCTACACCTTTGCTAGGTGGTTTTCAGGCACTGGGTAGTGGATTTGAAGTATTTTCTGTTGGAAAGGAGAAGCTTGTCCGTTCTGTTCCTATGGGATTAAATAAACACCATAATGAAATTATGGAAATGGCTCAGGTATGTTTTGAAAAGCTTGTAGTTTTAAAATTGAAAAGACAGTCTGATTGCATTAAATAAATTATACTTTGTTGTTTTGTATTATATGAGAAAATTTTGATTTAATGATTGAATTTGACTGCATATTCAGTGATTAATTGAATGACACACTTCTTAGAAGTTATGTCTCTTTGTTTTTTGGGGATTGCCAAGATTTTTGTCAAATATCAAACCCTCTGTCCTTTCTGTTTTGCATTAGCTTTTTCCTTTCATCATTTATGACTGCATCCCCAATATTTGCAGACAATATTAGTTTTGATTTCAAGGTAGACATAATACTTTGTGTGGGTTGCGTATGAGGAGATTGTGATATAAAACTATGCATTTTAATTTTTGATGATGGAACTTAATAAAATATCTAAATATTTATTTTCTTTGGATATTCATCTTGAAATCATCAAATATATATGATGCTAGAATTGAGCAAGCTTTAAGAGATAAAGCTTGTGAGTGCATCCTAAAATTTGCAGAAATTATTAGTTTTAATGTCAAGGTAGATTCAACATCTTTTGTAGGTTGAGAGTGAAGAGATTTTAAAGTAGAACCAAATTTTTTGGCATCATAACTTACAAACATGGATAGATATTTATATTATCTAGATATTCTTCTTTATATCATTGACTGCATGATGCTAGAACATATAAATATTCAAGAGATAAAGATTCTTGTGGCTACTCATTAGTTTTTCCTATGTCAGTTCTGAATGTTGGTGGTTATTGCTTTTAACTTTTCACTTTTAAGTGCTTGATTGAATGGTTGAAGCCAAAACAAAATTTTAACTCAATGGGAGATTGTAAGGGTACAATAGCTATGATTTTCACTGCTTAATTTTGCATATAAGCTGTCCTAATATGGTGTGTTGGTTTAGAAATCATTTTGGCTAGTTAGGAGTTATATAACTCTATGGAGGTTTTTATTTGCAGTAATGCATGTTGTTTTTATTTACTGTTCATATTTCTGATTGATTATACAGGCGCATTATTATTAAGGCTTGTTGGAAGTAGGTTCTTGGATGATGCATGGACTGTCATAGATATGGATTCTTTTGGCATGTTATATATGATTGGGTACTAAATGCATTTAAATTTAAACCGTGTTTGGATTATGGTTTTATTGCATATACTAGGATTGAAAACATGAAACCCTAATAGGAAAGCATGAGGCTCAAAACCTGACTGACTGAGACTTCAAATATATAATGGAATGATGTATAAGACTATAAGTTTAGTGTCCAATATACAAACCTATTTTCCATTCTAGCTTTGTTGGAATAATCATAATGTGATACTTCTTATGAGCTAAGCATGTTATAAGCATTGTCCTCATTTACAAATCTTGTTTTTCACAAATGTTGTTGTAGGGCTTCCATGAGTGTTTTTCTTATGATGATACAATGAAGTACAAATTGATGATGTCACTAGTATATGATTAGAATGTGCAAATTCCCATGGGTAAAATACTCGATGTTAACTTCATTGAATGCTTAGGCATGCTTACTTATGAATAAATACCTCTAGATTCCCATGCAAAATACTCTGTAGCTAGATCCTAATCCCATTCAGAAACAAATGTCCCATAGTTGATAAGGAGTGAAGATCTGGAAAACCAATAATGGTGGAGTCTCCTTAGACTGGAGGTGTTGCTCAATGTGTTGTGTTTATTTTCCTTACTATTTTGCTTTACATGAGTGTGTAGTGAATATTGAGATTGAAAAAGTAGCAATTGTGTTTAGTATTTTAAGTATCTATGTTCATGACCATCATGTTAGTGATTTCTTAGGCATAATCACTTATGCAACGATGTGTGTGGATTCCGATGCAAAACACCCCATAGCAAGATCTTAATCCCTTCATAAAACTGATGGCTTATAGTTGATAAGGAGTGGAAATATTGAAAACCTAGGCTCTTTTTAGACTAAAGTAGTCAGTTGATCTGCCATGCTGCTTTTCTATACATAGATTATCAACCATGTGGTGCTTTATTTACTTGAGTACATAACTCATATTTGAGGGTGAAAAAGTAGCAAGTGTGTTTAGCATCTACGGTGTGAGGAAGTGGTCTTATTTCATGAGGTGGTGCATTTGCAATGATACTTAAAACTGTTGGAACTGCACATAAGTGGGTGACTTTGTGCTCAGCAATTCAATCAAATATGTCTTTTACATTTACACTTCTGCAACAAATACTACTGCCACCTTGTGCAGCCATGTCCCATAATAATCCCCAACCATTACAATGAAACATGGGTGTTGTCTATAAGTAAACATGCTTAGAATTCATTTCTCATGCTAAAATAATACCAATTGTTATGAGATAGGCACCTCTATGACTATACAAAACACCTTTAGGACTGGACGTGGTTCCTAATGTGTAGTTTAATGAGATAACTTACCATTCATCTTCAGGCCAGCGAGTCTCAAAATTTGGATCTCCACTTATCAAAATCTTTTCATAATTAAGAAGATCTTTATGATCTTCATTCAAAGACTATTCTCTAGATTTGTCCAGTTCATGGATCACAATAATTAATGGTAATTCCTATGTCACCTAAGAAGGGTTCCTAACTGCTTCCATTGTAACTTCCAAGAATTGGTAATCCACAAATGCCACCTTGGCTTTTGAATGGTTGAAAATGAGATGCATTGTGTGTGCATCATGTCTAATATTTAGAGTGTTGAGCATTGCCCCTACCATTGGTACTCCAAAGTGCATTTCATATGTGGCTGGTGCATTCGGGGCCACTACAACAACCTATCATATGTATGGATTGTTCAAACTTTAAATTCTCTATCAATTGATACAATTTCAGTTAAATGAAATTTTGATGCTTTTAAGGTATATAGGAAAACTCCTTCATTAAGAAACATATTGTAAGTAGAAAGGTTACAGGATCAATTTTTGAAAATTTATATTTTCCAAACTTTAGGAATAACCAAACTTGACTCCTGTGATCACTATCTTAGTTGCTCCTATGATTGCTATTAACTCAGTAGAACATTTTTTGTTTTTCTTTTCAGAGAGGCTAAATTATACAATGTATTCTAACCAATTTTACTTGGGGAACAAGACCTACCACCGGTTTCCTTAGACATTTGCAACATTGGTAGAGAACAAGAATGTCTTGGGGTGACTGGTATTCATGCAGAAAGGATTGTATTGGTTGTGAAGTGGATTGTTATGGACCTCACATAACTATGGATTTAAGGGTAATTTGGGATTTGTGATGTTGCTATAGGGTTAGTTTTCTTAAAAATGAATGGTTTAACATATTGAAAAATAATTTGGAAACTGAAGAACTTAATTAGGAATTTCAGGGAATAATAAGACCATTCTTGTCCATTTTTTTGTTAATATTCAAACTAGTTAATATTCAGACTAGAATAAGACTCATTGATGGTGTTGTGGTTCAGCAGTGGAGGTGGCAACTTGCAAGGACACCCACTGAGGTACAATTCCTTGAAATTAAAAGAATATGAATAAGTGATTGGGGCTAGGTTCTCCTTCTAGAATATTTTGATGGTTCACCCATCGAGTTTTGTGAAGAGGTCATCTATAATACTAATTATATTATTTGAGATTAAAGGAAGCACTTTAAAAATTAAGTAGAAATTATGAACTTATTCCCTAAGTTTTGTAGCATGATTTGGAACTATTTTGATTGTTGGTAGCATATTGAAGGACTCTTTGAAGACTTCCTTGATTACTGAAACAACATTCTTGAGGATAACCTGTGTGCTAATTAAGGCCAGTTGTTAGTTCTTCTCAAAAGTAGGTCTAGTTGAAGGATTTTGTTTGGTGCACCTTTTAAAGTCAAATTAGTCAGAAACTTGGTAATGTGAATAAACCATAGTGCTTTGGAATTCCTTAGTTTATTGTGTGGAAATTGAACCCAAGTGATAGAACAATTTCGCTCACAAAATTGCTAATCAAACATGCAAATTTACAAACAAAGAAGACTGAAATTGGAGCATAACACTAATCTGTATTGAATAAGTGTACAATAGCCAACCATATGAAGTCATAGGCTACTGCAATATATAATTACATGAGATATTCAAATGCATAAGGATGCCATTTGAAATAGTCAAAAATTAGGCTTACTAAATCTAGTCAAATCCCCCATAGGTGCATAAAGCAGTTTCCAAATCCACTTAGAGGCTTACAGATTGGAAAATTCAAGTAGGAAAGCTAATAAGGGATGGAAATACAACTCATAAATGATTTTATTATGAGAAAAGGATGGAGTATGATGAGGGAAAAAAACAAGTCAACTACACCTAGTCTTACTTTTCCTTTTGCCTTATTTCTCAATAAAACAGACAACTTAGTAGAAAAAGCATATATGTGCTTTGGAGGATATAGAATAAAGTAGACATGCTAAATATGGTTTCCAGGAGGTTTCCCAAGCGCTCCATGACTCAGTTTTAGCAATTTTGACTCCTAGGACATGTGGAAGACAACTTGCATAAAGTGGAATATAGGAAACTAGGAAAATAAGACAAAAATGGATTAATTAATGTCTAAGGTAGGTAGCTATGGGTTCATTATTCTAACATATTGAACAACAATACAATAGTAGATGGGAGATTTGATGCATTAATTGCAATGAAGATATCATTTTGGACAAATTGGAGACAAAATTGGAGGTATTTCTTTTCGACTTTGGATTTACATGAGAAATATGATGAGGTGATCCTCATGGGGAGAGTCAATTATAATGGGATATACACAAAATATATGAATTTAAATTTTAACCGAAGAAGGTCAATGACAGGCTTGAGTTTTACTAAAATACTACTCAAGGAAAGACTTGGATAACTAAATTTTACTTGCAAGCAAACCATGTTCTGAAGCCTAATAGTATTAATCTTCTTGAGCTTTATTTTGGTCTAGGTGTTCCATGTACCCTTGTTGGTCAGTGGTGATCAATGTATATGAATTTGAGGTTATGTTTTAGGTAAAAATAGATTCTACATTATACTTTGTTTTTGTAACATTGATGATTTGAGCTACATTACCTTCATGCAACTTATTTTAAGATTGATGGTTTGATATTTATCTCTTACATTGTCTCTTTCTTGTATGTGACACGAAATGACGCTAGAATTTGAGAAAGCTAGGCTAAGGAGCTATCTCTTCACATAGATAGTTTCCTAACAGTAAATGATAAATAACTAATTTGACAACACTATCACTAAGAAAGAATGGGCTCATTCAAGTACATGAAACCATGTTGGTGTTTAGCACAAATATCTTAACAAATTTTTATGGTTTGTTTATTGCTTTTGTTTGAAGCATTTTGTCAATTTTTGAAGTTCGTGTGTATTTTGGTTAAATATTGTGTTAATTCCTTTGAATGATTCTAGTTCTCATTCGATGCTTGATTTAACCCTTTGTTGTAGCTTGAATCAAGGTTGGTTTTAGGGTTTGACAAAATATTCTTTTATTAACTTTTAGTTGCATGAATTAATTGTCTTCAGTTTTTCAATTCTTTTACGCTAACTGTATATTTTCTTTGTAAATACTTATCGTTATTCAAAAAAATAAATGAGCTCTACATATCTAAGCGAAGAGAAAAGTGGTCTATGCACTAGGTTCCTATGCATTGATCGTAGGATACGGATTGGCACAATACCAACATTAACCTAATGCAATAATCAATTGGCATAATTACAATGCATAATTGTATTAGCCTCCATGACCATAATTGGATAGTGGAGGCCAATATCGAGCATAATGTATGATTCTATGCATTTATCAGTTTTTCAAGATTCAGGTCCACACTTGTCCATTGGACCATTAAGTGACAAGATAACAAGTGGAGTCCCCACTTACCATGAATCTAGTCAGTACAGTTGTGTTTCACTGACACCTTCTTGTTGTGACTTCTGAGTCTACATGTTATGTTGTTGATGATGTGATTCATGTTATTTGACTAATGTTGTTGTTCTTTTATTTTCACAATTTTCTATAAATCAGTGAAAGATTCGCCAGTTTTTACAATTTTTTTAATGAAGTTAAATATTCGCCAAGTTTTTACAACATTATATAATAAAATGAAAGATTCGCCAAGATTTTACAACATTATATAATAAAATGGAATATTCGCCAAAATTTTACAACATTATATAATAAAATGAAAGATTCACCAATTTTTTTATATATACATATTATATTATTGATAAAATCGCCTTCAAATTTTCCTATATATCGGAGAGATTCACCCATTTTTTATACATATAAATTTGGGGGGGTTCTTAAAATCATCATCCCTGATTGCAGTTGATGATATTGCAGTTTTTGAAATTGTGCTGGTGGATATTGAGTAAGCTAGTATTGAGGTTGTGCTCATTCATATTGCATCTTCTCATCATTCTTCATTAAGTAGGTATCCAACATCTTCTCTTGCAGTAGATGGAATTCTCTTGAATCTTTCTCACCATGTCCTATAGATTTACAAAAATTACAATACAGACTAGCTGGTGTACTTACAAACTTATGCAAATAAAAATATTCTTTTGACCGATGGCATCTAGTCTAGCATATACTACACCAAGGAATCCCTTGGGTGTTTATCGAGTTCGACACTCTTACTGCGAAAAATTTCATGAGTGCCAAGAAATTATGTTTATGGTGTCCTTTTGTTCTGCATCTTGTACATCATAGCTATTCTTAAACCTATTTTCCTTTATTGATGTCTTGGATTTGTAGTGTAAGGTTATCCATTTGCAACTGAATCTACATCATTTCAATGTCAATTTCTCCAATCGGTGAGGATTATAGCTTCATTATTATTTCTAGATCTTCTCTCTGTGACACAATCTTCTGTTGCATCAATGGAACCCAGATGTGCGAAAACACCATGAAAATGATCCACTCCTTATGTTGTACACCTGGCATATGGAAGCTTACTTTGTCCATTAATGTCTTGAATCTTTGGTCAACGTCCCTAACAGACTCTATAGGTAACTGCTTGATTTCTTTAATCTCTACAATGCATGGAGATCTAGATTTTGACTTTCTAAACTCATCTATGATTTTGACTTGAATATGATCGAGCTTTTTCTTTGCAACTCTTACTGGCACTATAGAAAAATTCATGTACTAGTCTAGCGCATGACCTCGGAGAGTCAAGACCATTTGCACTTTCTTTATATCTTCATTTTGGACCTATTGCACAGTCCATACAGCTTCACGGAGAAACCAATGTTTCCCAAGGTCTTCCAACCCATTTCTATTAAATATCGACAAATTAATTTTGGTTCCAGCCATTGTGTTAACTTTTGGAATGCTTGGGCAAACATATTGACTAGCTAGACTCCCTTTTCCGCTATTCACAATGTTAGTACTATTTGTATTTACAAACCCACTTGGAGACTAGTTTCTATATATTACCTCTGGTGATGTGCGTGTGGTTGTAGGGGTACCGTACTTGTTATATTTTTATCATTTAATCTATATGATCTTACGATCTTATCTGAGAGAATAACAAGCACATCAATCAATCAAAAGAGACAAGAGACACAAAGAATTTTCCTTAGGGAAACCATAAAGGAGAAAAGCTCACAACTTCCTCATAGATAGAATGAGTACCAATGGCAATAGTAAAACCCAAAGATAGAATATGATCTCCAACAGTTGTTCTCTCTCTCACTTGTGTGAGGAATTCCTCTCTCACTCATGCACCCTAGTTGAGTGAGTGTGTGTAACACATAGAGAGGATCACTCTCTATTTTTATTCTTTCGTTCACTTAATATTTAACTCAGTTACATAGGATCGAGTAATCCTAACTCAGTTATGTAGGCTTGAGTAACCACAACTAAGGTACTAATGACCCGACTTACAATAGAGGGGACTACCTCATGAATTTTACTAATTCTCCTGATAGGAACATCGAGGTACAAGGAAATACAAGTGATTCTCCCGATAGGAGCATCGGGGATCAATGAAATACAATATATACAAGTGAATACATTCTGAAGTTACGAATACATCAACACTCCCTCTTAACTAGGAAGACATTCTCTTGACACAATTCATCAGCACAAGTCTTCTTCTCTAGATAAACATCAAAGCTGGATCATCACTAGATCATCATCAAAGTTGGATCATCACTGGATAATCATCAAAGCTATACCATCACTGGATCATCATCAAAGATGGATCATCACTGTATCATCATCAAAGTTGGATCATCATCACTGGATTATCATCAAAGATGGATCAGCATTGGATCATCATCAACATCAGTGCTTCTTCTATCTCGATCAAATGGTGATATCTCTCAATTCTACTCGTCACAGGAATTTCTACAAAGCCATCCCTTTTTCATGTTGGTTGTAGGCCTAGCCTCCATGTAGGTCTTCATCTTCTTCAGCAATTATACCTGACCCAGCCAAAAAGGCCCACCCAGCACTTACATTTGATCATGGGAGGAACACATCCACCACCATGTTAGAAAGGCATGCCCAGCACTCACATATGACCTCATCATGTCAGAAAGGCCCAACACTCACATCTAAACTCATCATGTCAAAAAGGCTTGTCCAACACTCACATCTGACCACATCATGTCAGAAAGGCCCAGCACTCACATATGACCTCATCATGTCAGAAAGGCCCAACACTCACATCTAAACTCATCATGTCAAAAAGGCTTGTCCAACACTCACATCTGACCACATCATGTCAGAAAGGCCCAGCACTCACATATGACCTCATCATGTCAGAAAGGCCCAACACTCACATCTAAACTCATCATGTCAAAAAGGCTTGTCCAACACTCACATCTGACCACATCATGTCAGAAAGGCCCAGCACTCACATATGACCTCATCATGTCAGAAAGACTCGTCTAGCACTCACATATGACCACATCATGTCAGAAAGTCCCAAAAATCACATCTGACCTCATCATCTCTGAAAGGCCCAACACTCACATCCAACCTCATCATGTTAAAAAGGCTCATCCAACACTCACATCTGACCAAATCATGTCAGAAAGGCCCAGCACTCACATCTGACCTCATCATGTCAGAAAGGCTCATCCAGCACTCACATCTGACCTCATCATGTCAAAAAGGCTCAGCACTCACATATAACCTCATCATGTCAAAAAGGCTTGTTCAGCACTCACATCTAACCTCATCATGTCAGAAAGGCTCAACACTCACATCTGACCTCATCATGTCAGAAAGGGTCAGTACTCACTTCTAACCTCATCATGTCAGAAAGGCTCAGCACTTACATCCGATCATGGGAGGCCTAGCCTTTCACCATGTCAAAAATGATCTACACTTACATCTAACCATGGGAGGCCTAGCCTTCCACCATGTTAGAAAGGATTTGCACTTATATCCAACACTCATATCCCGACAGTAGTAGCCTATTTCTCTCTAGCCCCAACAACTTCTTCTTCCTCAACTATGTGCTACAACTGAGTGTGAGTGAGTGTATGTTAAATAGAGAGGTTTACTCTCTATTTATACTAATTCCCAACTTGACAATGACTCACTAGGGATGACTTCTCTAGGAGAGTCTAATAACCTTAGTGCCCTGGAACTGCAGGGACTTTAACCCTTAGACAATGGGAGGGTTACCCACAATGACTTGACATGACTTGTTTACATTATAGAAACTCTCAATATGAACATCGGGGCATGACATGACTCAAATACATTATAGACACTTCCCAGAATAAACATCGGGGTACAAGACATAAGATATACAAGTGAATACATTCTGAAGTTACAAATATATCAACACTCCCTCTTAACTAGGAAGGTATTCTTTTGACACAATTTTCAGCACTGGTCTTCTTCTCTGTATCGACTGGATCATCTCGTCATCTTCATCTTCAAGTTGTCTTCATCTTCAAGTCCTCTTCATCTTCAAGTCATCATCATCTTTCAAGTCTTCTTCATCTTCAAGTCATCTTTGTCTTCAAGTCTTCTTCTAAGTCATATTCTTCTTCAAGTCTTCTTCATCACGGGATCTGGATCATCACGACTGCTGGATCATCATCACTGTATCATCATCAAATCTAAATCATCACTTGATCTAGATCATCATCAATTCTGGATCATCATCATCGGTGCTATCTCAGAATGGTGCTATCTCTTGTTCTTCTCGTCACAGGAAGTTCTACAAAGCCAACCCTTTTTCATGCTGGTTGTAGGCCTACCCTTCATGTAGGTCTTCAACACTTCTATCCAACCCTAAGCCAAAATGGCCTGCCTAGATGTTACAACTGACCTCATCTTGTCAAAAAGGCATGCCCAGCACTCACATCTGACCTCATCTTGTCAGAAAGGCCCAGCACTCACATCTGACCATGTGTAAACACATCACACCAGAATGGATCACCACTTATATCCGACCATGTGTGAACACACTGTATTGGAAGGGCTCTGCACTTACATCTGACCATGTTCGAAAACACCACATTGGAAGGGATTTGCACTTACATTTGACCATGTTCGAAAACACCGCATCGAAAGGGATCTGCACTTACATCCAACCATGTTCGAAAACACCGCATCAAAAGGGATCTGCACTTACATTCGACCATGTCTGAACACACCGCATCGAAAGGGATCTCAGTCCCAAATTGAGGATTCGTGGTAACTGACCAGGTGCCTCCATTCTCCTAGATAATGGCATCATTGCTTATACCTGATCAAGTGGGAACACCTCCCTCAATCACATCAGAATGGCCCTCAGTCCCAGACTGATTATTCCTAGTAACTGACCAGGTGCCTCCATTCCAAGAATGGCATTTAGCACTTATATCTGATCATGTAGGAACCAATCCTATAGTCACATCAGAATGGCTCAGAACTCACATTTCACATGGAAGGAACCAAATCCTCTCACCATGATAGAATAGCTCAGCCCTTACATCTGACCATGGAAGGAACCTAATCCTCTCACCATGTCAGAATGGCTCTAGGTCTCATCATTTGCCTTTGGAGGGAACCTCGACCTAGAGAACACCAATATTCTCCCTGAAATACTCAAAATTCACTCTAGCCAATGGCTTCGTCAACACATCATCTATCTGTTCGTCCGTCGCAACATACTGGAGCTTCACTACTCCTCTCTGCACCATATCCCTGATATAGTGACACTTGATCTCGATATGCTTCGACTTGTCATGGAACACAGGGTTCTCCGACAACTTCACACAACTATGGTTGTCGCAATATATACAAGTAGCATCCAACTGGAGATCAAATAAATTAGACAGTAGCTTTCTCAGCCACACTTCCTTGCAACTAGATAAACAAGCTATGACATATTTAGCTTCAGCTGTACTCAGTACCACACACAACTACTTCCTACTAAACCAAGAGATCATACATGATCCCATACTGAAGCAACCTCTTGAAGTGCTCTTCCTATCGATGGCACTACCTGCCCAATATGAATCAACATAACCCTCCAGGTTAATCTTCTAATTGGCCTCGTACTTGATTCCATAATCAATTGCACCCTTCAGGTACCTTAGAATATGCTTTGTAGCAATCAAGTGAACATGTCTTGGATAAGTCAGGAATTGGCTCAAGGTGTTCACAGCAAAACAAATATCTAGTCTCGTGTTCGTTAGGTACATCAAGGACCCAATCATCTGACGATACATCGTAGCATCAACCGCTTCTAATGAAGCTTCACTCAATATCTTCAGGTTCGATGCCATAGGTGTGGTTATGGCCTTGCAGTCCATCATCTCGAATCTCTTCAGAATCTCTACTGCATACTTCCCTTATCGAAGGAATATTCCATCTGCATTTTACCACACCTCCATGCCTAGGAATTAGTGCATCATACCCAAGTATTTCATTTCAAACTCGGCAGCAAGTTTCCTCTTCGTATCAGCAATCAACCCATCCATACCTGTTACAAACGGATCATCCACATACAATAGGAGTATCACTGGGTTGCCATCTTCAACCTTGTAGTAAAGGTTGAAATCTGCTTTACTCTTGGTAAATCCCAAACTAGATAGAAAGCCATCAATTCTTCCATACCATGTCCTGGGTGCCTGTTTCAAACTGTACAGGGGTTTCTTCAATATACACACATGACACTCCTTGTCATGTGTCTCAAAACCGAGTGGCTGCTCCACATACACTTCCTCTTCCACTACACCATTCAAGAAAGTAGTCTTGACATCAATATGGTGTATCTTCCATTTTATCACTGTAGCCAGAGCAAGTACTGATCTGATGGAAGTGCATCTGGCTACAGGTGCAAATGTTTCTTCATAATCTATTCCTTATTTCTGGGAGAAGCCACGAGCCACAAATCTTGCTTTATATTTCTCTATGCTTCCATCTGCAACATGCTTGATCTTGTAGATCCATTTGGAAGTTACAATGGACTTCCCTTCTGGTCTTGGGACAACATCCCAAACATCATTCTTCATGATCTATTGATACTCTTCGATCATAACATCTTTCCATTCTTTACTTTCTGCGGCTTCTTCATAGTTGGAAGGTTCTTTATCAATAATTCACATAGCAGGGCTACATAACTGGAGCAGGACCTAGTTCTCTTCCTTCCTTTGTGTGCTTCTTCTGAAGCTCCATATCTTTCTGCACCTTGGATAATTCACGTACCCAAGCAGGTTTCCTCTTATCAGGATTCTTCTCCTGAGGTGGATCCATAGGTTCTTGAGGTTCTTCTAATTCTCGATCTTCTTTTTGAATTTATTCGTTCATGGTTGTATCATGAATTTTGGGTGCTTCTGTTTCTTCAGGTTTTTCAGTCAATATCTTCCTGGATTTGATGTAGGCTGAATCTTCGTCAAATGTTACATCGTTGCTGATGTCGATCTTCTCAAACCTTGGGAAGTATATTCTGTAAACCTTCAAGTTTTCAGAGTATCCCACAAATATACCCTTCTTTCCTGGAGGATCTAACTTCGTCCTCTTTTATTTCGGAATGTGTATGTATACAAGACAATCGAATATTCTGAGATGGCTGACATAGTTTCTTATCGGAGAAGACTTCTTCAGGTGTCTTGTTCTTGAGTACTCTGTGTGGAGTACGGTTCTGTACATAGACCATTGTTCTAGCAGCTTCTACCCATAGATTCATGGGAATATATTGATCATGAAGCATGGCCCTTGTTGCTTCCATGATCGTTCTATTCTTTCTTTCTGCAATTTCATTATGTTGTGGATTATATGGAGTGGATAACTCCCTCTTAATCCCTGAGTCTTTGCATATCTCTTTGAATTCATTTGATGTGAATTCTCCGCCATTATCTAATCGAAAGGTCTTGATCTTCTTTTCTATGTGATTCTCGATCAAGGCTTTGAATTCCTTGAACTTGCCGAATACTTCATCTTTGTTCTTCATAAAGTATATCCATGCCTTTCTAGAAAAATCATCAATAAAAGAAACATAGTATACATACCCACTTAGTGAACTGGATGACATTGGACCGCATACATCGGAGTGGATGATTTCCAATATTCCTTTTCCCTTGCTCTCGCTACTTGGAAATGTCTTCTTTGTGTTCTTCCCTTTCGTACATCCTTTGCATACACCTTCACCATCCTTTGCATTCACCACTACCTTTTATTGGATACTGGTAGTCATCTCCAAGTTTCACCTTGTGAGGTGATTCGGGTTCAGATAGTTTCACAAAGGATTCCTTGAATCCTGTCATATGTTTGGAAGCACAACTGTCTATACTCCAATCATTGCTGCCATGTGTGATAGTTCCCGTGAGAGCAGAAATCAGAACATATTCTTCATCACTTGAAGAATCATCATTGTCTTGTTTGTTTCTCTTTGTGGAAGGTTCATCATCCTCTGCAGCATGGGCATGATGTCTTCTCTTTTTTCCCTTCTTCTTGTGAGAGCTACTTTTGTTTCTAGGACAATCTCTAACAAAGTGTCCTCTTTCATCACATGTATAGAAAATGTACTTAGACCTATCTCTAGGCTTTCTAAAGTTATTCCTTTGGTGAGAGTGCTTACCTCTATGGTGGCTAGATCCAGTTTTCTTGGATTGTACTGTGAGAGCTTGATCTTCACTTCCCATCTTTTATTCTCAAGCTGCTATCTGAGATTCTTCTTGAGAGGATTCTTCCCATAGTCTGTTGAACTTGACTAACTTCTTTCTGGCACATATCCCTTGAATGAAAGAGTCCCATGTCCTAGGGAGAGCATTCAAGGTGGTCATTACAATCTCTGCATTCTCCACTTCTTCATCTACTACTTCAAGTTTTTCTTTAATCTGGGAGACCCTTGTGAATTATGACTGTATCGTCTCTGCATTATGGATCTTCATACTCTTCAATTGGTTCCTCAAGGTCATCTTTTGGTTTATGTTCTTTACTTCAAACAGTTTGGTTAGGGAATCAAACATAGCTTTAGGTGTCTTTAGGGAGGACACATGTGGTATGAGGTGATCCTTGATTGAATCAACAATAATCCTCTTAGCCATAACCAACTTTTTCTTGTGTAAGGCCTTGGCCTCATCTCCCTCTGGAACTGGAATCTCCTGAGTCCAACTCATTTTCCGCCAGGACCAGGGAGTTCCTATACTTCCAGTCTCGGAAGTTATCAGCTCCCTCAAGCTTTTCATCAAGCTTGGTATTATAAGACATCTTAACTAATAACCTCAAATGGAAATACCAAATATTTAGATCTTACCAGGTCAAGATGTCAGATCTGAATCTGGAGCTGAATTTCTGCAGTGCTGGTTCAGGAGCAGATTAGGGTTTGACTTTCCCAAAGTTTTATCCAACCAAAATCTTTGATCTTGATCTCTAAACTTTGATTTTTAGGAGGAGATCAATCCAGGCCTGGGCTCACTCAAAAATTCCACTTATGTGGAAAGCCTTAATTTCTGGCAGGAGTGTTGGGTCAAAAACTCAAAATCCTCAGAATCAGATTCTGCTTTGACAGAAAGATGCACCCTAGAGAGGAGAGTCATCCCATCCTTCTTTTGCTGAAAATCTATGGAGAGAGATCCAAAAAGTAGGAGGCCCTATTTTCCCCACCTGCACAGTCTCTTCTTCTCAGGTTAGCTCTGATACTATGTTAGATTTTTATCATTTAAGCTAGCATTAAAGTAGGATCTTGACTAAGAGAATAACAAGCACAACAATCCAACACATAATACAATGAACACAAATATTTTTCTCGGGGAAACCATAAAGGAGAAAATCCCACAACTTTCTCAGAGATAGAATGAACACCAATAGCAAAGCCCCAAAAATAGTAAGATGATATCCCGATAGTAGTAGCCTCTTTCTCTGTAGCCCCAATAACTTCTTCTTCCTTAGCTATGCGCTACAAATGAGTGTGAGTGAGTGTATGTTAAATAGAGAGGCTCACTCTCTATTTATACTAATTCCCAACTTGAAAATGAATCACTAGGGCCGAATTCTCTAGGAGAGTCTAATAACACTAGTTGCCTGGAACTGCGCGGACTTTAACCCTTGGACAATGGGAGGGTTACCCACAATGACTTGACATTACTTGTTTACATTATAGAACCTCCTGATAGGAACATTGGGGCATGACATGACTCAAATACATTATAGACACTTCCCGGAATAAACATCGGGGTACAAGACATAAGATATACAAGTGCATACCTTCCGAAGTTACAAATACATCAACATGTTTTACGTCTAAGCCACCTACAAGATTTTCCAGGATTTTATTCTCAGACAACCTATCTCACCAGCTATGCTAGAACTCCCTCTTTCAAGATATCTCGATCTAGATCACATCCTGGAGCTTCACTTCTCCTCTCTGCATCATACAAAAATGCAAATTAGATCAATCAAATCAAATAGTAGTTTTCAAAAGAAAGATACTACCTCCCAAATAGCCAAGCAAGTGGCAACATATTTTTCCTCGACGATTCTCAATGCCATGCAGGACTCCTTCCTGCTAAACCAAGAGATCATACCTGATCTCATACTAAAGCAGCACCCCGAAGTGTTCTTCCTATGAATGGCACTTCCTGCTCAATTCGAATCCACATAACCCTCCAAGTTAATGTTCTGATTCACCTCATACTTGACCCCATACTCAATTGTACCCTTTAGGTACCTCACTGCATGCTTTGCAACCATCAGGAGAACATGTCTCAATGTGTTCACAACAAAGCAAATATCTAGTCTTGTATTCATCAAGAACATCAAGGAATAAATCATTCGATGATACATCATGGCATCAACCAAATTTGATGAAGCAACACTCAATAGCTTCAGGTTTGATTCCATAGGTGTGGTCATCGCCTTGCAGTCCATCATCCTGAACCTCTTCAGGATCTCTACTACGTACTTCCCTTGTCCCAGGGAGATTCCATTTGCATTCTACCACACCTCCATGTCTAGAAAGTAGTGCATCATATCCAAGTCCTTCATCTTGAACTCGCAAGAAAGTGTCCTTCTTGCAACTTTAATGAGTTCCTCCTTTCTGTCAAGAACAAGTCATTGAATTATAACAGGAGCATCATTGGTAGTCCACATTCAACCTTGAAGTAAAGGTTGGAATCCACTTTACTCTTAGTAAAGCCTATAGCCATTAGTAAGCTTTCCATCATGTCAAACCTCAGGATCTTCTGCAGTCACTCCCTCTGAAATGGAGCACCATTCTCCCTCTTCCTTTCATACTCTATGTATTGAAGCATTCTGTACTGGAGTAACAAGTAGCTTCCTCTACTACTAATATTCTATGTATCCATATAGGGTCACTGGATATCAAGATCCTAAACTTTTTCGAAAGTTCTTCTTGCACCCATCTATGAGCTTGTCATCCTCTATAGGATTTCATCTTCAACCTTGTAGAAAAGGTTAAGATCTTCACCACTCTATGTGATATTCAAGCTCCTCATGTATGTGTTATCCCATTGGTATCTTCTGAGCTCGTACTAGGTCTTCTTTAATTTGCACACATGAGTATGCCTGTCATGTGCCTCAGCTCCCACTAGATGCAAATGTCTCTTCGTAGTCTATGCCTTCTTTTTGTGAGAAGCCTCATACTACAAATATTTCCTTATATCCCGTGATGTTTCCATCTACTGCATGTTGGATCTTGAATATCCATATGGAAGACATTATAGACTTCCCTTTAGGTCTTGATACCACATCCTAGACATCATTCTTCTTGAACTAGTACTCTCCTTCCCTTTCTTCTTGGCTACTTCTTCATAGCCAGAAGGCTTTGAATCAATGATGTAACTCAACAGTGTCACATAACTACACTGTGTCTGAGACCTCTTCTTTCTTTGAAAGTATCATCATATTATTCTTCATCTTGGATTATTTCTCGAACTGTCATCACTTTGTTCTTTAGAACAAATCTCATCCTTATTTGCTTGTAGGCAATTGTACGCGATCTTTCCTACTAGTAAGATGCACCAATTGTATGGTTAGAAACATTTCATAAGGTATATTCATAATGAAAACTTCTTTTGCATTAATGTATAATCATGCAATTATTTTAGCCAATACAACATTTATCCATATCTTACAAAAACTTTCTAGATTCCTTCCATCTCTACCAGGGAAACATTGAGATTGTGCACTAATCCAATATGTCAGAAAAGGGGTTTCATTCTAGATAAGTAGCAATGGAGAGTTGTATAGCATCAAGAGCTACTTACCCATCACATGTATAGTAGTAGTATATTGTCATTAATTCAAACATTCTATCACATCAAATGCATAACAAAAAAATATCATGAAATGACAATTGAATACTTATATTTATTTGTTTCATGAGTAGACTCCTTTCAGCTTCATCATCTTGTTTATTCATAAAAGCATCATTTCTTATCCAAATGCTAAGATGGATAAGAATTTCTTCAAGAATTGAGCTCTTCATATTCCTCATCGCTTGTGGGATATTCTTTGAATCGTGAGAGCTTGATCTTCATTTGCTCCCATATTATTTTCTCTTATTAAGATTCAAGCTTCTTCTTGTCTGCACTCTTCCTAGATTCTGCTGAAGGTAATCACTTCCTTCTGGCACACATTCCTTGAATGAATGAATCCCGTGATCCTAGGAGGTCATTTAAGGTGGTTAAAACAATATCTCATTCTTCTTCGATTGCTTCATCATAGAATCAAAAAATTCCTTTTGGTGTCTTCAAGTACGACACATGAGGAATGAGATGATAGAATATGAAATGGTTCTCTTAGCTCTAGCCTTAGCCTCGTCTCCCTCTAGCTCCTAGAACTTTATTACTCAAGTACTGATCCAAGTCAATTTCTTCAAGGATCATAGATGTCTGATACTTCTTCCGATTTATATTCTTCCATTAAAAATAGATTGGTCAAGCAATCAAACATATCTTTAGGTGTCTTTAGGGAAGACACTTATGGTATAAGGTGATCCTCTTGGCCTTGACAAAATTCTTCTTGTGTAAGGCTTTAGCCTCATCTCCCTATGGAGCTAGAACCTCTCCACTTATGTAGGTGTCCAATTTATTTTCTTCAAGAACTAGTGAGATCATTAAATTTCATTCTTGGAAGTTGTCAGATTCAACAAGCTCGTCATCAAGCTGGTGTGATTAGTCATTTTGAAATGAAAATCTCAAATGTAAATAGCAAAAGATTAGATCTTACCGATTTTAGGTGTCCGTCCTGGTTCCAAGTATGGCTGATCTAGGGTTTGTCAGAGAAACCCTAATTTTAAAACTTCTAATTGGATAGAAGGATGGGTATATTCAAGGCTAGCTGTCCAATGTACTCCTTTTATGAAAACAGTGGAAGGAAGCTCCCGAAACAGGAAGCCCTAGTTTTCCAATTTCTTCTGTAGAAATTCCGGATATTGTTTTTACAGTATCTCCAAAATCGATGCTCCTCTATGTCTAAAATTTCATATCGAGGTAACCTCATCTATCCTATTTCCAACACCATAGGTTTGAACAGAATTGGTTTCACCAATTGGTGCTTATTAGAGTTTTCCCAAGGTGACTTATTTCAAAACGGTTCAGCATAGCGAGCTTGTACAAACATCCACATGTCCTTGTTTCATCATTAAGGTTTGAAACATTTACCACATAAATTTAATTCCATGCCCTACATAGAACATCTTACGAAATTTCATTTTGACCTTTGTAGCCCGAGATATAGAAATTCTCCCTAGATGTCTTATTTAGGGATGAATCCTAGAAGAGGCTAGATCCCTGATTTGGAGGAAACATATCTCCCAGGATATAGCGAATCTGAGGCTTAAATTTTTGACACAAGGTACATCAAAATTTTATCTTCGGCCTGTGAAAATTTTGTCCCTTGATACTTCTTCAAACCCGAGATATAGCAAATGTACCAAAACTACCAGTTTTAGTATTTTAGGGTTTTTCACGCCCGAGGTCAAACTAGGGTTTGACTTTCCCATAGTTTTACCCAACCAAAAATCTCAACCTTGGTCTCTAAAATTCGATTTTGGTGAGGATAAAAATCCTATCCTAGGCTCACTCAAAAATTCCTCTTCAGGGAAAAGCCCTAATTTCCTGATGTAGTGGTAGGTCAAAAAATGAAAGTGCTCAGAATCAGATTCTGCTTCAACAAAAAGATGTGCCCTTTAGAGGAGATTCATCCTAGCCTCCTTTTTCTGGTGGATTGTGGAGAGAGACCCAAAAAGTAAGAAGCCCTAGCTTCTATAGCTGCATAGTGTCTTCTTCTCAGGTTAGCTCTGATACCATGTTAGATTTTTATCCTTTAAGCTATATGATCTTAGTATCTTATCTGAGAGCATAACAAGCACATCAATCAATCACAAGAGACAAGAGATACAAATAATTTTCCTCAGGGAAACCATAAAGGAGAAAACCCTGCAACTTCCTCAGAGATAGAATGTGCACCAATGGCAACAGTAAAACCCAAAGACAAAAAGATGATCTCCAACAGTTGTTCTCTCTCTCACTTGTGTGAGGACTTCCTCTCTCACTCATGCGCCCCAATTGAGTGAGTGTGTGTAGGAAATAGAGAGGCTCACTCTCTATTTATATTATTTCATTTACATAATATTTTACTTAGTTATGTAGGCTCGAGTAATCCTAACTTAGTTATGTAGGCTCAAGTAACCACAACTAGGGTACTAATGACCTGACTTACAACGGAGGGGACTACGTCATGACTTTTAGTAATTATCCCGATAGGAACATTAGGGTACAAGGAAATACAAGTGATTCTCCTGATAGGAGTATCGAGTATCAATGAAATACAATATATATAAGCGAACACATTCTGAAGTTACAAATACATCAACAATACTCGTGCTCTAGGTCCGGGGCTTCTGTTGATTCTTATGTTTCTTCTTCTCCTTCGGATGTCAAATGGTATTCTTATTCTTCTTCGCAAGAGCCTCCATCCATGAGCAACGTGATATCATAGTATTCTCCTCCAGCTGTATTACAAATTCCTCTTCTCATGATATTCTTTCATCACTTTCCCAACTGGAATTTTCTTCCACTTCTCAAATACCAAGCCTCTAGCTCAGTTCCGCTATCACCAAGGAACTTATCAACTTAGTTTGCTCCATTTTTCACATAGTTCTATTATGACATATCCAACCTTCTGTGCACATTTCTCAAATTTCACAGTCATAGGATTCCTTTTTCACATATGAGATTCTTTATCCAAGTCGTCAAAGATGACAGATATCTTCCTCGTGGTCATTGGAAAAACTTCATTTTGACCTCACTGTTTGACGTTATTGTGTCGACGTCAAAATTAGTAATGTATCCCTCCAAAGTATTTTCTACCCATAACTCAATGACTCTAGACATAGGGTTTCTAAAAAAATTGAATCGTTGAAGCAACTGAGGATTCCACTCCTTCGGTTCCCCTTCTTGAAAATTTCTTTGTTGGGTTGCCAACTTCGACAACCACTCATGCAACACAATAGGAAACTCAGAAAAGAAATTCTTGTGAATATCCTCGTAAATATATAGGGCTAACTGCTCTATTGGATTCAATGAATATCCTTTACTCTCTTCTTGTGAAAACTCGAACGCTTTGAAATCCATCCAATCTTGGATTTAAACCTTCGTCAAATGCCACAACATATCCCTCACCAAAATGATTCATGGTCCCGACAATAGAACCATTTGTTGGTGTTCCCTCTCTTGGACCTAGGTTTAGTCCCTCCTTTCCATGCAACAAATCCCAATATATTAGACTAATAAAGCAAAGCTCAGTAGGAAAGACCTGTGATGCAGATGCAGTCTCACCTGACATATATTTCAATGGGTAACTTCCAGAACTAGGTTTGCGCATTTGTGTGGGATATTTATTGTCCCTTAATATTGTACCAAGGCACACAGCTGAAGCTGATCGGTGAGGTATCTATACTTATTATTCCCACTTAAGTAGCAACACACTCATCCTTCAACTAGTGTTATCACAATAAACCCTATGCAATATAGATACATTTTACAATAATAGTGCGACAGATACATATAAACGCATTCATAAGGAAATACATAACCACATATTCACAACAATCTGCATATGTGACTCAAACACATTCATCATTCATACATTTAACACGATATCTAATGTGGAAACCCATCTAGGAAAAACCACAAAGGCTCTAATATATGGAACCATTTTGTTTGTGCACTAAGCTACAAACTCTATTCTAGATCATTCCTTCTTATTTATATAGACTTCTTTCTCCTCTCATGATATCTAGTATTATGTTGCTATTCTTTCTCTACTTAACTCTACTGATGATCCACACACAACCTAGATCGACTCAACCTCCTCGATGACTCTACTGTCAATCTGTACACATCCTAGATCGACTCAACCTCTTCTACACTCCTATGCACTCAGCTATAGGGTCTTCAATTCCTCTCTATGAATCAATGCACTAACAGATGACACAACTTATAGAATCTAACACATGGCCTAGAGCCAAATAACTAGGAGCTAATTATCGAGGAGATAAAATTGCCAGAGGCTAACAATGATCGAATTCCAACCCACATATTTCTTGGTTTCCTCCTTTTATATACTCTTACATGCTGCTCCCGGTCAACTTCATACAATTATCCAACAGTATGTCTTTCCTATTCTACTACACATATCAGTAGGCACTGACGACCCGAATTACAAAGATGATTTCATATGTGCGGCTTTCTCCATCTCTTTCTGGCCTCATACCCATGATATTTCCAAACTGTATCTTTCTAGTCATTGCACCACTACATTCCTTCTGATATGGTTTATTCCATTGCATCCTTCCCTTCTTTCGTGACTTCTCTTTTTTCATAAACTCTCATCTTTTGTCTTCATAGCTTCCTCTTCGACTGCTTCCATTAGAGAAAATTTGAGGTCTAAAATGGGCCTCCTAAGGAAAATAATAAAATAATAGTTAAAATAATAAAATAATAGTTATTAATTTTGGAGGAAGAATNATTCCTATTTTCGACATATCTCCCTGAGTTTTTAATCCAATACCAAGGGAGAGAGCTCGTTGGATGTGAAATTTAATTCCACATCCAATGAGTATGCACACTCCATACTTTTGACAAACCCCGCTACCCCAAAAACAATAAATACCTGAAAAAACATAATGATGATGTCATCATCACATTTTTTCAGGTATTTATTGTTTTTGGGGTAGCGAATTCTGTCAAAAGTATGCAGTGTGAGTATTCGTTGGATTCAAAATTAAATTATGCATCCAACGAGCTCTCCCACTCGGTAATTGGATAAAAACACATGGAGATATGTCGAAAATACGGCCAAAAACATAGTTTTCTTTTATGACAAATATGTCAATTCAACCATTATGGTTGACTCATTTTATTGAAATTCTATTGGTTCTCCAATTCCAACTCACAAAATTTATTGTTGGCGCGTTTTCTTGTAAGGCCCATTTTAGACCCCAAATTTCCTCTAATATTTCCTTATCTCTTTCTTATTTGTATGCTTGTGTTCCTCTTCTGTCACATCTTCCTTCCTTACTACTTCTTCTACCTTGTCCTTCCTTCCTTCATTCCTCGATTGCTTCTGTCGCAACTCCTTTTCCTTATTTTCCCTCTTCTATTATTCCTTCTCTAATTCTATCGCAACTCCTTTTACTTCTTGCAACCCAACTCTTTTCATACTTGGGAATTCTACATATCTTTCCCTAGGCCCAACATAAATATATTTTTATTGTGATGTTTTGTTATCTACAATTGTCTATTTTTTGGTAATTATGTCTTATCATATTCAAATATTGTTTATTTTGTGATTTATGCTATTAAGGTATATGACATCTAGTATAAGGGAACTTTTTTGAGTTGAAAATTTTTAATTTCTTTTTAGGCTAGAGATGTGTTACAACATCTATAAACAACACAATGATATTGTATTCTATATTCTATATGGAGTTGTGTTATAGTGTGGAAATTGAACCCAAGAGATAGAACAATTACACTCACAAAATTGCTAATCAAACATGCAAAATTAACACCAAAGGAGACTGAAAGTGGAGCATAACACTAATCTGTATTGAATAAGTGTACAATAGCCAACCTTGTGAAGTAATAGGCTGCTGCAATATATAATTAAATGAGATATTCAAATGCATAAGGATGCCATTTGAAAAGGTCAAAAAGTAGGCTTACTAAATCTAGTCAAATCCCCCATAGGTGCATAAAGCAGTTTCCAAATCCACCAAGATGCTCATGAATTGGAAAGGTCAAGTAGGAAAGCTAATTAGGGATGGAAATACAACTCATACATGCTTTTATTAGGAGAAAAGGAGGGAGGATGATGTGGGAAAAAAACAAGTCAACTACACCTAGTGTAGCTTTTCCTTTTGCCTAAATTCTCAATAAAACAGGCAGCTTTTTAGAAAAAGTAGATATGTTCTTTAGAGGATATGGAATAAAGCAAACATGCTAAAAATGGGTTTCCAAGAAGTTTCCCAAGTGCTCCATGACTCATTTTTGGCATGTGTTGACTTCTAGGACATGTAGAAGGCAACTAGCATAGAGTGGAATCTAGGAGACTAGGTGAAAAAAATGATTTAATTAATGTCTAAGGTAGGTAACTATGGGTTGATTATTCTAACACATCCCCTTAAGCCTAACTTGATGAGTAAATATTAGAAAACTATAGGGCCTAGAAACAAGTCTTAGTCACCCTTTACATACTCCTTGTCCATACAACCAAGGAAAGAGGCAAAAATCTGATGGGAAAATCCTCCCTTAAACATGGACAGGAAAACAAAATTTGGAAATCTTGTCATCAATCATGCTTCACAGCATGATTAGCAATCCCTAGCAGTGATTTGAGATTGTTGAATGTCTTCTCACAAAAAACTTTGGTGAAGATGTCTGTTACTTGTTCTAAAGATGCACAGAAGAGTAGATGAATGGTACCATCATGCACAAGTTGTCTGATGTAGTGCATGTGGATATCAATGTTCTTGGTTCGCTGTCTCTGAACTGGATCATTTCAGATTTGAATGGTTCTTTGATTATCACAGTAGATAATAGTTGAAAACTCTGATTCGAAGCCACATCCTCCATGTATTCCCTACAACCAAAAACATTAATTTGCTACATTTACAACTCCTCTATACTCTGCTTCTGTAAATGAGAGTTCTATGGCACTCTGCTTTTGCTTGACTAGTTGATTGGTCCTTCTACAAGCATGAACACTTATCCTGATGTTGACTTTGAATCTGTGTTGTCACCTGCCCAATCACTATCAGTAAACCCAATCAAATCAAGATCATATTTTTCTTTGTAGAAGATCCCATGAGTTCTTGTTCCTTGAACAAAGTTTAGTATCCTTTTGGCTTCCCTCCACTGGATCTAATGAGGCTGATCCATGTATCTTCAATCCACACTAACTGCATAAGATATATCAGGTCGAGTGTGTGTAAGATAAAGCAAACACCCAATCAACTGCCTATATAGTGTATTATTTACCATAGGAGAAGAACCTGCTTTTTCAAGCTTAACTCCTGAAAGGAAGGGAGTCTTGCTTTGCTTGCAATATTTCATTTTGAACTTGTTCATAAAATCTAAGGCATACTTGGACTGATGTACTTTGATTCCATGTTGGGATTGAGAAATTTCAAGACCAAGAATTGGCTCAATAATCCCAAATCTGTCATAGAAAATGCATGGATCATTGCATCCTTCAAGGAGGCAATCTCTTTCTTTGAACTTCCTGTAATTAGAAGGTCATCCAAATACAAGAAAATAATCATCAAAGAACCATGAATCAGCTTCAAATAGACATTAGGATCAGACTTGCATCGAACAAAACTCAATGACGGCAGAAAGCCATCAATCTTGGCATACCAAGCCCCGGGGGCTTGCTTGAGCCCATACAATGATTTCTTTAACCTGCACACTAAAGATGGATTAGAAAAAAACCCTTCAGGTTTCTGCATGTAAATATATTCAGTGAGATCTCCATTTATGAAAGCACACTTCACATCCATGTGATCTACCTCCCACTGCTTCGAAGCTACAATGGCTAAAGCTAGCCTTATGGAGTCCATCTTTGCCATTGGTGCAAAGGTTTCACTGTAGCCAATACCATGTACTTGTGAGTAGCCCTTGGCTGCCAATATTGACTTATATTTCAAAGGTTAACCATCAGCAGCAAACTTAGTCTTGAAAACCCACTTACATTGAACTAGTTTCCTCCTTGGGGGAAGATCAACTGGTTCCCAAGTGTTGTTCTTCTGGAGCAAGCTGAATTCATCTTTCATGGATGTTTTCCATATTGGATCATGTGATACTTATTCATATGTCTATGGATATAATTCAACCATCAGATAGCATTTCTCAGCAAATAAAGGATCTTTCACACAAAGGGCACTCTCAAACTGAGATCTAGTCCTCCTAGTGTCACTAGGATTTCGAACTAGTTCCCCAGCTGCATGAATGGTCTTTGCTTCCAATTTTGGTCTTGTAGGACTGTTAGGATATGCAATAAAATCATCATTATAAGACATATCAGAATCAGAAAACTCATCACTCTCTCCACTTACAATCAATGGATCTAGTGGTGAAAAAGACTCTCCAACTTCAACTGCTACTAAAGGCTCTTCTTGGAACTGAACACTTCTTTCAATGACGGATTTGTTAGTTCTCAAGTTGATCAGATTATAACATTTTGAATCTTTAGAATACCCAACAAATGGGCACTCATGGCTTTGTGGCTGCAAAGACTTTCTCTTTTCAATTAGAACTCTAGCCCAAGCCTTTGAGCCAAAAAACCTAAAATGGGTCACATCTAGCTTGTGCCCACTCCAAGATTCGAAAAGACTCATACCATCAAGATGCTTATGAGGCACCATATTCTGGATGTATGATGCACAGTTTATAGCCTCGGCCCAAAAATTTGGTCGCAAAGTCTTAGCCTCCATCATGCATGTTGACATCTCCTTCAGTGACCTGTTCTTTCTCTCAGCAACACCACTTTGCTATGGTGTGTAAGGGATCGAATGCTACATCTGAATGCATGCATCTTTACAATACTGAATGAACTTAGACTTGACATACTACCATTGTCATATCTGAGGATCTTGAGTTTCCTCCCATACTGGTTTTCAACCAAGGCTTTAAAGACTTTGAAGAGGTCAAAAATTTCAGACTTATGCTTTAGGAAGTGAACCCAACAATACCTGGAAAATTCATCTATGAAGGTCAGTGCATATTTGGATTGAATCATGGAAATATGAGTAAATGGACCAGCAATGTCACTATGGATCAACTCAAGAGGTGCAGAGGTTCTCTCATGACTAGCTCTCTCATATTTGTGCTCTGGGTTTTTTCCTAGGATACAACCTTGACAGACTCCCTTGGAAAACTCAATCTTAAGGTAACCCTATGACCATATATTTTTCACTCAAATTAGAAATATACTTGTAGTTAAGATGGCCAAATATTTCATGCCAAAGCTTGCTTGCCTCATTAGCATGAATCAGAAGACCAGAGGGGTTTGAGTAGGGTAGAAAATGGAAAAACAAGTATACCTTTGAAGTGTGATCAACAACACATTTTGCTATGACTTTACCATTCGAAATCTCAGTTATTTCAACATCATCAGGGGAGAATATGACCTTCTTTAGAGACCCAGTGTGATTCATTTGATACACTGACAAGAGATTAGAGGAAAGACCTGGAACATAAAACACATTATTGAACTTACCATGGTCAAGATCAATCCTTCCTTTCCCCAAATTGTCAATGAGAGAGTCATCTCCCAAAACTATTGGTGCACCTTTCGACATGTCAAGAGAGGAGAATGCCTCTTTAGTTGAAACCATATTTCTAGAAGCTCCAAAGTCTATGATGAATCTAGGTGAGCTTGATGTGCCAGCAACCAAGGCATGTACTCTCTCTGTCCTCTCAATTTGATCCTCCTTCCATTTTCTTTGAACAATCAAGAAGGGAGATGTTATTCTTCTCCACAAGTTGGGTCAACATGTCAATTTTCTTCTTCATACAAGAGCTCTCAGGATGATAACCCTTACTGGAGTCTGCGCACTTTCTCATTTCTCCTTTGTTCTTCTTCTGGAAGTTCTTCTTGGAACCTTGGGGCTCCTCTTGAGACTTTTTCTTATCTCACTTTTGCTCAGGTGGATTTTTATATTTTTTCTTTCTTTTTGAATCCATCCTTGAATCTCCAGCAACCAAAGCTTGGTCTTTGGAAGGTTTGATGGTTTCCATCATCACCAACTTATCTTGTTCTTGTGTGAGGGATTCCATGAACTCTACAAGCTTAGGCATATTACAGGCTCGAGCTGTCAACTTGGTGGCATGGAAGGTAAAAAAAAACACTAAATATTCATGGACAAGCTTTGAGATTATGGCCAAAAATAGTTTATCTTCCTTCTTTTCGATCCCACACTATTTTAGCTGCAAAACAAGGGCTTTAAACTTGGAAAAATAGAGTTGCAAGGATTCGAAGCTACTAGGACTCAAGGATATCAGCTCATTCTCAATTTGATGTCCTCTCATATCATTTGTCTTACCAAAAATATATAAAATCTTCTCCCACACTTCATTAGGAGATGTCAATCCATCAAGATGGAAAAGGGGGTCTCTTGAAATGCTTATACACAAAAGACCATAGGCCTCATTCCTTCTGTTATGCCATTTGATTTTCTCTGCAGCTGCATTGGGCTCTACCTTAGTTGCCATAGTCACCCTATAGATTCCTTTCTCTCTCAACAATATCTCCATCTCATCTTTCCACACAAATAAATTGAATGGAGTCAAGATGATCTTCCGAGATTGGTCCATAGCTCATAAACTATGCCCTTCAGTTAGCAGAATATGCTCCCAGTCAAGATGTCGAACCTACAATAGCAATATAAAAGGATATAAATTGATATACAAAGGCTTTGATACCATGTGGAAATTGAACCCAAGAGATAGAACAATTACACTCACAAAATTGCTAATCAAACATCTAAAATTAACACCAAATGAGACTGAAATTGGAGCATAACACTAATCTGTATTGAATAATTGTACAATAGCCAACCTTGTGAAGTAATAGGCTGCTGAAATATATAATTACATGAGATATTTTAATGCATAAGGATTCCATTCGAACAGGTCAAAAAGTAGGCTTACTAAATCTAGTCAAATCCCCCATAGGTGCATAAAGCAGTTTCCAAATCCATCAAGATGCTCACAAATTGACTAATTCAAGTAGGAAAGATAATGAGAGATGGAAATACAAATCATACATGATTTTATTAGGAGAAAAGGATGGAGGATGATGTGGGAAAAAAACAAGTCAACTACACCTAGTGTAGCTTTTCATTTTGCCTTAATTCTCAATAAAACAGGCATCTTTTCAAAAAACGTAGATATGCACTTTGGAGGATCTGGAATAAAGGAGACATGATAAAATGGGTTTCCAGGAAGTTTCCCAAGTGCTCCATGACTCATTTTTGGCATGTGTTGACTTCTAGCACATGTAGAAGGCAACTAGTATAGAGTGGAATCTAGGAGACTAGGTAATAAGACAAAAATGATTTAATTAATGTCTACAGTAGGAAAATATGGGTTGATTATTTGAACATATAGTTAAGTATTCCAAAAATTTTAAGTGTACAATCTACCCATCATCAAGACTAGAAAAAGATCATTGAAAAATAGAAAATAATGCAAAAAGGTGGAATAAATAGGAGATGAGGATGGTGACCATTGAGAAGTGGTTCGGAAGTGAAGCTTAAAATAAATAAATAAAATATACGGTATTAATGGGAAATAATAAATAAATGATGGTAAGAGAAACAATAATATAATTAATATTGAGAGAAAAGATATAAATATAAGAAGGGATAAGAAGTTACACATCAAAGGTTGAAGGGTGAAGAACTAAAGAAAGGATTAAGAAATATGATAGAAATAAGGGGAAATGAGTTAAAAAATAATTAATGGATTAAGGAAGGGGTGGGTAAGAAATATGAGAAGAGAGTGATGGATAGACTCATTAGTAGGTAAGATTAAAAAGAGGAATATGTTGGACTCCCGATTACCATTAGGAAAAAACTTGTAGGCATTAATCTCTGCCACAATCGCCAGAGTTAGGATCTTGGGATGTGGTTAGTCCATGTCATGAAACTCATAGGGAGATATGAATCCAATGTCTAGCATTATCCCCCCTGGCACGAGTCAGGTGAGTTTCAAACCCTTGACATGTGGTTCTGATAGCAACATTTGGACTCACGATTTCCGTTAGACCAAAACCTGCAGGCATTAATCTCTGCCACAATCGCCAGATTTAGGATGTTGGGAGGTGGTTAGTCCATGTCACGAAACTCATGGGGAGTGTTGAACCCGATGTCCAACAGAATCTAGAGAAACAAGGATAGGGATTCAGGTAAATAAGGAAACCACTTCAAATCCTACCATAAGGTCATCTTCTTCAAGATGTAAGTCTTGTATTTGGTCAATAAATCCACATGAGTATTTTATGAAATAAGAAGTATTCCATGTGAAGGGGTGAAGAATACTAGGTAGTTATTTGGATAACGTGTGTTTAGGGGATCCCATGGTACTAACAATGTGTCTAAAGAAGATTCCTTTATTATGGAATAATTTAGATTGTATGTTTTATTTCACTTCTGAGAACATATTCAATTATGTATCTCTTAAGCATAAACATAAATTCAATTAGTTGATCAATAATTTGATTCAACTCTCAACTCACAGTTATTCTCATCATGCCCGAGATCTCTCTCGAAAATCCTACTTTTGAGCTTCCGAATTTTATATCAATAATCATACAAATATGCCTAATTGTCTCAATCCTCCAATTCACAATCATGTGAACTCATCCAATGTCAATAATCTCTACATATCCAACAATCCCACATCAAACACAATAGCTCTTTCACTAGATTTTGACACTTCATTTTCACTTTACAGTTCAAAATAATTTCCACCTCCATTCTCTAATGCACCAACCTACTCGACCTCCCCTCTTACAACAACTTTGTTAATTTTGTATGTCTTCCTAATTCCCCTCTGCATAGCTCTGTCTCTCCCCTTTCCCTATCCCATTCACCTCATGTATGTTGATTTTTTTCTTAGCAGTTAAGGTGTTATTAACATATCTATTACATAAACATAAACCACATGCATATAAAGGAATGTGATTGAAAGAAATGCATTCACGGTAAACACAATATTTATCCTAGGAAGTCCTGTCAAGGGAAAAACCCAACAAACTTTTCTATATAAGATTCTTCAACAAGATACAATGTCTAGCCTAGTTCCCGACACTAGTTATATAATAATAATAAATAAATATACATAATAACCTTTGAGCCCGAAGAAGAGAGAGATCAAGATAAAACCCTAAAAATTGTCCTCACAATTCTTTCTTGAACCCTTAGATAGTGCCCCTTGGATTTGCACACTTTCCTATCACTTGAGCAAATTGGTGTGTTTCAAATGAGCAATATTCACTTATATTTATATTAGAAATTCCCACTTTTCTTATTTGGTTGGCTTGTCTTGTGGACTAGGTCATTTTCCCCTTTAAGTGGGCCAACTTAACCATTTGAATGGGTCGACTTGTCTTGGGCTTGTTACTGTTTTTTCTTGTGGAATATATTCTAAAGCTGCTCAAAACGTCAACACTCCTTCTTAGAGAGGAAGATATTCTTCTGGTCATGGTCATGAACACTAAATTTATACTTGTTTACTTCTAGAATCTTCTATGGTCTAGAGAATTTTTCTATGAGATTTCATTCTATGTGATGTTATCCAAGTAATAACCACTTTCAAAGTGGTTTCATTCTTCTCTTATATCCTATTGTACCCCAGTAGCCAACTTTATGGCTATCTGACCTCTCCATGAGGTTGACTATTCCCCGATGGTTTTGATTATAACCCACTCGAGTATATGATAGTATTAAATACCTTTAACTAGTATATGAGTTCTATTGATAGTATTTGACTACTCCCCAATAGTATTGACTATAACTTTCTCATGTATGTGTGCACTCTGCATGAGCGACATCAACCCCTAGTTATTTGTACTGTAGCCCTTGGTTGTCTAAGTGATGTACCTTGACTAACAGACATTTGAGTTAGGTAATCCTGCATGACTAATATGAGTTATGTACTATTGATTGGCTTATATGTTGCATGGATTATTAGAGTCTTGTACCACTATGTAGCTAATCTGAGGCATATAGCAATATATGGTTAACCTGAGCCATATATTGTTGTATGGATAACTAGTATCTAAGACATGTACCACTACATGGCTTGCGAGTGGAGATAAATCATGAGTCATGTCTCACATATTGACTAACTTGTGGGGATTTTATCTATCTACTGCTTCTAATGGAGAAACATCAATACTCCCTCTCAACTAGAGGAGTCACTATGTACTACACCAAGCTTATTCCAGAAGTACTCAACTTTACATTGGATTGAGGCTTGGTAAGTATATTGTAAATATGCTCATATATCAATATGTACTAGAGTTATACTGCTCCTTTTTGCACCATATCTCGAATATAACTGATTAGGAACATTATAAACCCTTACTTCTTTTCATCTTGTAATAATGGCTGCAATGTTATATGATTGGAGAAACATCCATGATGTGATATTTCTCACCCACTAAACTAATCAGAGTCCAAATATCCTTACAACTTTATTTCTATGTCTGAGACGTATCTGAGTCCATATCCAATTGTACCATGTAGGTACTTTAGCACATGTTTTGTTGTACATGTATATGTACTAACTACAAAGCATATATTCATCCTAGTCATGTTATCCAAGCACATTTAGGATCCACTCAAATGTTTGTAAGATCCTCCCAATATTAAAAGATTTAGATTCATCATCATATGTGTGTCCATGGACTTGCAATCTATCATCCCAAATTTTTTCTGGATCTCTACTGTGCATTTTCCTTGCCTGAAGAAAATCTCACCTGATCTCTGCCACACTTCTAATCCCAAAAATCATGAAACAATTTTGTTGGGTATTTTTTATATTCTTTGCATATGTGTAAGTGTGGGGAATTGGGGGGNGGTATTTCTCTAATATGGGTTAATGGATAACGGAATTGGAGGGTGTGTGATACCTATATTGTATTGTGAGTGATTCATAATGATAATTACAAAATAGGAGGTGTGTCTCCATGGTTTGTTGGTTTTCTCGGTTAAGGGTTTCGAGGGTTAATCTCTATGTTTTATGTGTGAATGTTGTGGTGTAATCTATATTTTGCTTAAAAATAGTATGTATGATTTGATTCTCTACATTGGTTTAAAACTTACATATGGTATTAGAGGTCAATTATTGGTATCGATGGGATTCCTTTGTTGTTGAGGTGGTTGATATATCTTGGGTCTATGATAAACCTGGGTTCAATGGGATATTTGCAATGTTGACTTGTGCATTGAAAGATAATGGTGAACAGTTCGAGAATGGATATCAAGAAACTTAATGGCTAGAATTTTTAGTTATGGAAGATCAAAATGGAGGATATTCTTGTAGATCAAGAATAATCGATTGTTATGGATTTGGGTACACAACCCACTAGAATGTCGAAATGAGATTGGGAGAAATTAGAAAGAAGGGAAAGGAGTACAATCCCAATGTGCTTATCAGACTTTGTTTTGTTGGACGTATCTAGGGAATATAGCACGGTAAATATGTGGATGAAGCTAGGGAGATTGTATCAATAAAAAATCCCTTGTAAACAAGTTCTTTCTACAAAAGAAACTATATAATCATAGAATGGATGATAATGACACAGTGAAAGAGAACATGAATGTTTACAATAATTTTTCAAGTCAAATAACCTCTGTTGGAATTACAATGTATACATAAGATAAATGTATTACATTATTGTGTTCTTTTCCATATTCTTGGGACAACCTAATTGTAGCAAAAGGTATTGCTAGTAAAGAAACCTTAAAATTTGATGAAATAGTAGCATCCCTTTTGTTAGAAGAGATGAGGTAAAAATCCATGGATAATCATAGTAGGGTTTCCTTGTCTATGAGAGTTCTTCCTCAAAATAGAAACAAAAATAAGGGATTTGGGGGGAGATATAAATATAAAGGTAGATCGAAATCCCTGGGAAAATGTATAAGGAAGTGTTGGAAATGAGGTAAAGTTGGGCAATATAAAAAGGATTGTAGATCTAATAACATTGATAAAGTGAAGGGATCTAAGGATACCCCTTCCATAAAGGTGAATACCTCCTTATAAGAAGGGGGGATGTGTACCTAGCTTTGACAAGTAATCATTCAGAACGTGATATATGGATGAGTGACTCAAGTGCAGCATGTCATATGACCCCTCATACAGAGTGATTATGTGAATATGAAAATTACAATGGAGGAGATGTGTACTAAGGAGATGATTCACCAACTAGTATCATTGGACATGCACAATAAGAAAACCATGTTATTAGCGTCTATTTGAGCTTCCTTTTTAGCATCCACTATCACTTCTAGTGTATTTTTCATCATTTTTCGGACAAAGTGGATGCTTTTCCATGGCATGGTGCTTTTGATTTCGTTATTAGCGTCCCTTTTTAAAATTTGACGTTATTTTGGATGCTAATTAGCATCCCAATTAGCACCTCCATAAATGTCCCAAATAGCATCCCTATTAACGTCCCAATTAGCATCCTAATTAATGTCCATAATAGCATCCCATATAACACCTAGAATAGCCTAAAAAATGTCCAGAATAGCACCAAGCATAGCACCATATATTGAGCCAGGGTTAGTGCCAGGAATTGCACCAGGTAAAACATCCAACATAGCGCTAAGTATAGAACCAGGAATTGTTCCTAGAAAACATCCAACATAGTGCCAGGTATAAAGGCAGGTATAGCACCTAGAATAACGCCAAAAATTTATTGTCCAAATTAACTTCCAAAATAACATCCCATATAACTCCTAGAATATCCTCCAAAAAAACATCCAGAATAGCACCAACCATAGCACCATATATTGAGCCAGGGTTAGCGCCATGAATTTTGCTAAGAAAAACATCTGACATAATGCTAAGTATAGATCCAGGGATTACGCCTAGAAAACATCCAATTTAGTGCTAGGTATAGCACTTGGAATAATGCCAACAATTTCAAATGCAACTATGCTAGGAATTGCACTAGGTTTAGAGCTAGGAATTGTGTTCATAAAACTTTTGACATAACATCATATATAGTGCCAACATTAGCACCAAAATTTGTGCTAGGAAAATATCAAGAAATTTAAGATCGAATTGTGCTTGGAATTGCACCAGGAATAGTGCTAGGTATAGAGATAGACACAACATGAGGAATTGCGATAGGAATTTCAGAAGGTATTGCACCAGGGATCTCCCTAGGAAAAGGGCCAAGCATAGAACTAGGTATAGAGATAGGAATAGAGTAAAGAATTGCTCTTGGAAAACATCCAACATAGCACCAAGTATAGAGCCAGGTACAACGCATAGAATAACACCAAAAATTTTGAAAGTAATTGTGCTAGGTTTAGAGCCAATAATTACACTCGAAAAAAGTTTGATATAGTGTTAGATATAGCACTAGGATTAATTCTAAAGTTTGCACTAGGAAAATAACCAAAATTACAGAAGGAATTGTGCTAGGAATTTCACCAAGCATAGTGCCAGGTATAGAGCTAGACATAGCACTAGGAATTGTGAGAGTAATTTCGAAAGGTATTACACAAAGAGTTTCCCCAAGAAAAGGGCCAAGAATAGAATTGGCTACAGATCTAGACATAACACTAAGAATTACACTAGTAAGTTTGAAAGGAATTGCTCTAGAAAAAGTGTCATGAAAACTTTGATGTTGCATCAGTGATAGTGCCAGGCATGTTGACATTAGTAACACCTAATTGGCCATTTCGGAAACTAAGAGACCCTAATTAATCATAAATAATCCTCATGGAATTCTATGGTTTCTAAGGACATCAGAGTGCGCTTAATGACATGTTGTTGATGATGATGATACATATTGACAATGATAATATCGTAATGATTATTTCTACAATATTTAGTAGGATGTTGATGACAATGATGATATCAATGTCAATATTGATGATACAAATGATTATAGCACTATTTGATATTGGTTTCTCCTAATGGAAACAAAATTCACCCTAATAGCCCCTAGATGACCCTAATGGCATCTGATTGTCCCTAACAACATTTTATTTTCATAGCTCTATCGATAAGGGTTCTTACACTGTCGATGTCCTTCGACACGATCTCCATAAACACCATCTCGGATAGGTTTTATGATATCTAGAAACACATGTGATGTAGATGCAGTCTCACCCTAGATGTTTGAGGGAGGGCTACAGGAACCACATTTCTGTAGATGGGAAGAGGACTTGCACACTTATTCTTTATATATCGTAATACTACCCAGAGATCCAAAAAAAGGTTTTTTAATTGAACATAAACTATTCATCATCATCCACATCAGAAAATACTAATAATCATTCCTACCAAATTTAATATCGCAACATTTTATTATTCAGAAAAAAAAATTGACAAGTAAGAACTCGTTCCTTATGCAAAAACTTCTCATCATTCATACAAGAAAAACATCAAGGAATTAGATCACATCATTCAGATCGGATCAATTAATCATAGAGACAACAATCACAAGATCATATATCGCAACATAGATTAAAAAAACATAGATTTTTCATCAACATATGTGTTATATTACTTCGCAGGTTAACATACATCTCCAAAATACATCCCTTAGTAGACAACCTCAAACCAAAACGCAAAAAACTATTTGCAATATGGAAAAAAGATAATATTTTTTCTCCAAATCAGATGATGTTTATTTTATAGTTCTAAATCTATTTATAGGCGTATTCCTTTACAAAAATTCCAACATATAACCAATTTCCTAACTCACTTGGACCAAAATTACAATAGCATGACTAAGCCGACCACTTATCGACATCCTCCTCTTGCACAGTTTCTTTTACCCTTGTCACTTTCACACCATGCTCATCCAATCTTCCTACCAATAGGACCCTAACACAAACTTGTGTATTTCCCTCAAGCCATGTCAACTGGATATTGTGTGTGTGCTTATCCTGACCTTGAAGTCATCATATTCCTTCTTGAATTCGTCGACTGCTTCCTGGGTCCATGTGCTAATTGTTGTGAAATATTCCATGTCCTGCTTAGTTAGGTTCTCTACAATTTTCTCTACCACTTGTGTACGGTCTTCGTGAGTCATTGCAAGTGCATTCATAGCCTTCAATGCTAACTACTTGTCGATGTCCTGAAATTCATCCAAATACGTTGTTTGGCATTGGTGCCTCTCCTGCGCTTTGTTGGCTTGTTGTTCGAGAATTTTGAACTCTGTTTCCTTGCTGAATTTCATCATTGGGGGCATCATTTTCAGGGATTCTCGCATTTTCACTAGGTGAGCTTCTACCTCATGAAGTTGTGCACCTAGTTGTTGTAGTTGTTCATCGTGGATAATACTCATCAAAAATTGTGTGGTTGTGTCTGGCATTGCCTTGGCCATTTTCTCACAGTGGTCGAGCTGTGCAGCCACATCTTCGATCTTACCTTTGCACTCTGAAACTCATTCTAGAATTGTCCCAGGGACTACCTATGTTTGCATCTCCTCATTCTCCTTCTTCAAATCTATGACAATTTAGCATAGTCACAATATCTTTGCTTCCACAAACATGTCTGTTGTGATATTAGGAATTTCTTGGCATGCGACCGCAATGGAATTTTCCAAGCACTTGTGATCATTTAAGGCATTTTATTTAGACCTAATTTCAGACTCATATGCCTTATTTAGTAGATAAATTTCCTCCTACGCATTGTTGACTTGATCCTTCGACTTCACTAGCTTATCCCAGACAATTTTGTCTTGGTCCATGATCGCTTGGATGATGAATTTCTGCAGTCAAGTAAGTGTTTGTGTCAATATTTCATTGACGTCAATACTGATAACACCAAACTGCTGTAAGGAAGCGTCAACATCTTCACTCCTTGACTCCAATGCCTGCGGTGGAATCTGTACAATCTGCACCCTTTTTCCTGTACTAATCTTAGTTATTCACTGCAATACATCAAGATGAGGTACTTTCTCCTGGATAACACTTATAAGGGATTGCAACAATCCCTTTACCTGATGGAAATGGCTAGTTGAGTGTTTCTTGAATTTTTCTTGGCTCTTAGTGGTTGTATTTGTGATCACACCTAGTATGTGATTGATGTACTGCTTCCCTTGCATTGCTCATACCTTATTTTAGTCCTTCCTTCTTTGAATTTCCTTTCTACTTGAGAATCCATCATATTCTTGGATGAGTCTTGTTCTGACTCCTTGTCTCTCTCCTTTTCCTTCTCCTATTCTACCGACATGTCAAGTGGTAGACCCTCCTTTGTGTCTGACAGATCCTCTATTATGACCAACACTTTCCATTAGATAGGCCAATGATCGATAATTACCTCTAGATCTGCATCCGTTAGTTTATACATTGTGGTGAGCGATTGCTTCTCACCATCACAACGCGCTTGAATGTGTGTTGCATGGGGTCCCATTGTGAATTGTTTTATGCATCTATACAATGTTGTTTCCTCCTAAGTGAAGCATGGAACCTTTCCTTCACTGTCTCGTAGTGCATCCCAGTTAAGTAAAATTGAACGGCATAGTCAATTTGTCAGTCCTTTAAATTGGGCCACCATAAGTTCTAATAACCTGTTCCCCTGCATGTTTGGGATACTTCTACATCCATTCCTTGGTAATCCATGGGTTCCATACACCCCACAATTGCGATTAAAATGAGAAACCAGGAATATGTAAATGACCTCTTACCTTCTTAGACCAGCATTTCGTCCTCCATTAGTTGATTCAATAGAAACAGTGACCAATTCATCTAGACCTCTTTGGTGCAATGCTTTGTGCATGAAATTATGTCGGAAGTGCATTGAATGGGTCAATTCTTTCTCACCATATTCACAGCCAAAAAAATTGGCTACGAATTAGACAACTTTGTCATTGATAGTTTTGATAACATAAGCACGTTTTTCCCTGACAACATCGTATTTCTTCTTCAGTTTCATAGCTAGCCTCTTATCATTATTCTTTCCCTTGAATCATTTCAAAGGGTCGGCACCCTTCATTGGTAACTTGGTGATATGCAATATTAATTAAATTGTGGTTGGTACCTTTGTATCAAGCCAAGATTATCCTCATGAAAGAAATCCAACAATTGATTTACACATGCATTGGTTTCTGTCGAGCATAAAAAATGCGGCATGTGGGTGAGGCCTAACATCCCCAAACTCTGCAATCCCATATCCCACTATTGTGGTGGGTGAATAATTCGGCCTCCATCACCATGAGCCTGTCTCTCATAAGGTTCTGGTGTGCATTTTGGGTATTCCAGAATGTCGTGGTCGCTTTAGGTCATCTTCATCAAATTTGGCACGATATTCATGGTGATGTGCACCCCTTTTGGCATTGTAGGAATCTTTATGGGATACTTTTGGTTCTTGGATAGATTCACTATCGATGTGTCTTCCTTTCATGTTGGTACGTACCTAGGGATATCATCAACAATCATGCTCTTTCGGTCCATGGAATCCTCTCCCCCTGTTGTCGAGGGCAAAACTTCTACTTCGATTTCTATGGCCCTGGTAGAGCTTCGTGTGGAACTCTGCTTCCACTGTGACAAATTTGGATGATATGTGCCCCTTTTCTTCCTTACCATCCTTGGGAGTTCTTCTTGAAGAACTGGCCTTTCTTCTTCAATAAACATTCCTGATGGTGGAGACTCATGAGTGCTATCGCTTGAAATTAGTTGAGCCATCATTGCAACTCTATCACTCACTCACTCTTCACTATGCTATGCTAATTACCATTACTATGCTTGGCTCAAATATCATAATGGTTCATCCAACACCCCAAATTTTGACTCGTATAACATTGAATACTCTTGTGCAAATGATTTTTAACATCATGGCCAAACCCTCCAACGATCGACCGAATCGGCCACTGATTCTGTAAATCCAATGGTCTAATTCCCCTTAAATGTACATCTTGTCCACTTGCACCATCGCCCATCTTGTTTAACTGCTTCATTTATTGCATGATTTGACCCTATCGCACTTCATCCACTGTCACCAAGATTCCTTGCTGCTACGACCTGCATATCTTTCCCTTTCTTTCGACCTCCCTTGCTGTGATGACATTCACTTTTTCATCTTGTATACAATTTGTTTTCTTCTACGTGGCATATTTGGCATGGTGCCATGCCTGGCTATCCCGATAGGGATTTATCGAACTACCATTCACAAGATTTGGTAGCAACGTGCCATCTAGATGATGTAACTGCACCATACCTCCATTAGTGATGAAATTAATGAAGTAAGGTCATAACCAATGCATTTGTAATTTACCTAGATTATTTGCAAACTTTCTCGTGTAGAGGAGAACCATATCTCCTTGTTGGAAATACTTGGATTTGATATGTCAATCATGCCATGCATTTTGGATATCCTTTTCAACTTGCTAGTGAAATTCTATGAGGAAATGATCTTCCTTGAGCTACATCAATTGTGTTAAGAACTCTTCAAGTGCCCCTTCGTCATCCATACCTATCGTTGCTGCAATTCAAAGGCTGGGAATAATATATTCCATCAGCATGACCACTTCTTGGCCATAGACTAGCTTGAATGGCACCTACCCCGTCAAACGTTTACAGGTGTTTTAGTAGGCCCATACTATCATGAGAATATTCAAATCCCAATCATCATGACTTGCATTACAAACCTTTGTGAGCACATCATCCAACGCCTTGTTGAATTCCTCGACTATTCCATTTTCATGTGGATGATAAGGAGTGCTCTTCTTGTCCCGAATCTTAAATTCGTCCGCCATTACATTAATCATACGATTGATGAAGTGACTCTCTTGGTCACTCATTAATGTCTTTGGACAACCAAACCAAGTAACAACATTTTCAAATAACAACCTTGCTATAGTCGCAATGGTGAAATCCCTTGGATAGTGTCTCATTGTGATAATGTATCGTGCACACCTCCTCTTTCCTAGTGGATTAATGGGTCCCACAAAATCAATTGCAAATTTATCAAATCGCTACAGCGTCACCTGAGGTACTAACGATATCTCATCCTGTTGTGATGGCTTCCCCGTTTGTTTAAAAACGTCACAACTTTTCGCATAGTCCACATCATCTTGTGCATAGTCAGCCACCAGAGGCAAGTTCAGAGTATCTTTCTGGCGGTTACGCGACCTCCATAGTGTCCTCCTGCAACTCCATCATGTGCTTTGGTTAATATCCTTCCCTAATCATGTGGTAGAACATACTGATGTAGAATCTCATCTTGACCCATATTGTAGAGTTGTCCAACGATGAGCAAAAAACCTCCATCTTGAACGACCAATTACTTCTTCTGACTAGTGGTAAAATCATCTGGTGCTTTCCCTGTTGACAAGAAATGAATAATTTTTTCATAATGGTCATCCACCATTCAGATCTCAAATAGTTGCGCATCAGGTAAGACATCCTTGATTCTGGTTGGTTCTTCTCCTATCTTAATTCTTGACAAATGATTAGGTCCGGCATTCAATTGACCCGACTTCACAATAATATCGAAATCAAATTCTTTGAAGAGTATCAACCATCGACAAATCACCCCCGCCAACACAAGCTTGTTGACAAAGTATTTTAATATTGAATTATCGGTAAACATCTTGAAGTGTCCCTCCAATACGTAATGGAAAAATTTTCGTAGGGCATAGACCATNCCCCCCCGCCAACACAAGCTTGTTGACAAAGTATTTTAATATTGAATTATCGGTAAACATCTTGAAGTGTCCCTCCAATACGTAATGGAAAAATTTTCGTAGGGCATAGACCATCTCCAAGCCTTCTCTTTCTATTGTTGTGTAGTTTCTTTCCACAACAAACAACTTTTGAATTACGAATGCAATTAGGTGATCAATCTCTCCTTCCCTTGGTTGTGCCATAATGAATCCTAGTGTGACTGATGAGGCATCAACATGGACATGGTACTCCTTCATCCAGTCCAAAAAGACTAATATTGGTGCTTCAGCCATCTTCGGCTTGAGAATGTCGATACTTTTTTACATTCATTCATCCATTTGAACTTTGGATATTTTTTTTAGTAGTTTCTCCATTGGTTCTGTAATTTTCACATACCCTCTTATAAAATTGTGGTAGTAACCAATATGACCCAATTTCACCCTTAACTTCTTTATATTTTTTGACACTGGGAGATCAATAAGTATCGTGATCTTTGCGGGATCGACTAACATACCCTCCCTGTCGACAATATGTCCCAACAAAATTCCAAACATAGTGCAAAATATACACTTCCACATATTTAATGGAATCTAGTGCTGTAGACATCTTTCCAACATTAGTCGAATGTTTGCGATGTGGTATTTCATCATCCCATAGACCATCCAGTCCTCAATGTATACTTCCAAGAGTTTCTGAAGAAAGTCCTTAAATGCAACGACAACTATTCGCAAGAATATTGCAGGTGCAAATTTTTAGACCAAATGACATCACTGTGTACTGAAAGCACCCCTACTCTATGATGAAATTGGTTTTATGTCGATATCCGTTCACAATTTTGATCTGGTGATAACCAGAAAACCCATATGTAAACAAATACACCTTTTGTCCTCCAACTCCTTCCAATACCTCATCCGTAAAGGGTGTAGGGAGCGGATTGTGTAGACACGCATAATTTAGCTTTCATAGGCCAACATAGATCCATACTTCTCTTGTTTTCTTATCTTGAACTACCATTGCAATGATCCATTCAGAATCCTCTACTGGTTCGATGATGCCAGCATCTAGCATCTTATCAATCTCATCCTTTACTTGCTCCGTGTATCATGGATTTAATCGATATGGATGTTTTTTCACAGGTTTCACATCTGGGTTTAGAGGAATTCTCATCTCTCCCAAGTCATCTGAAATCCATTTCATCTACGCATTAGTTGGAAACAAGTCCTGGAATTCATGCAATAGTTCGATAATCTTCACCATAGTTTCATCATCCCATTAATCTTCGACATTGTCAAACTTTGGATTTTGTGTCACCCCAATGTTGATATTTTGCGTCTTGATTGGTTGTTGAACTTTATGCGTAGTTTCTTTGGACCTACAGTATCCCAACTACCTTTGGATTCTGCAATGTCGAGGTTGTGTGGATTGTCCCCATCGTTTGGTTCTCCCGTCACATTATAACATTCCATCATCAACTGTGTTAATGGTTCTTCATGTGATTATGTCAGAAACAGTACTGGAATGACTTATAATTGTAAGTTTTAAATTTGTGCAGAGAAGCAAAGCATACATAATATTTTAAGCAAAATAGAGATCACAACACATCATTCACACATAAACACAGAGATTTACCCCGGAAACCCTTAACCGGGAAAACCAAAAAACCTTGGAGCCACACCTCCTATTTTCTCTTCATTACATTATGAGATCCTCACAATACAAAATATAGGTATTATGCAACATCCAAATACCCTAATCCATCAACTCGGATTAGAAAAAGACTCCAATCCCTTAACCAAGATTAAGTTACATATTTTTAGACAAATTCTAAAAATAGCCACAAACAGCTATAAACGGCTATTATCGCAATTATATTGATGATGACGATGATTTACTTGATGATGTTGATTACGACTATGACAACGAAAAAGATGTTGATTTATTGTATGATGATTATGACTATGTCAATGTCAATGATGATTATGCATGTGGTAGCACTTCTATATCCTAATTGGTTCTAATGGAACCTATATGTCTGTAACGACATTTAAACAACCCTATTATCATCAAAATGACTGTAATGACATATAAATGACCTTAATAATGAAATGACATGAATCCTAATGGCAATGAGTGATTAAGAACACCAATGGCATATGAGTGACCATAATGACAATGCTAACGATGATGATGACAACAATGTCAATGTCCATGATGATCATGCATTTGATAATGCTTCTGGATACTGATTGATCCTAATGGAACTTAAATTCCCGTAACGACATATGAGTTACATACTAATATCACCTAAATGACTGTAATGAAATCTAGTTTATGTTGACGACATTTGAGTGACCTTAATGGAATTTGAGTGAATCTAACAACATGATATGGTGATGCAAGTTTTTTATATTATTTTTTCTACACCATCCTGCTAAAGTGGTATTGTAATCATCTTCGTCTTCAACTTCTTCTAACTCCAAATCATCCAATTTATTTGAAACATATTGATTCTCATCTAGCTATTGATTTTGGCACCCTAACCCAACATGGACATTGAGTGAGGTCTAAAATATTCATAAAGGTAACTATCCCATGGACTTGAATTCGTGAACTATTGCTTGCAAATCATACTAATCAACCACTCATTCTAACCCATTAGCTTGTATCATACTATTATGATACAAAAACATTGTTCTAATATCATAATCATATCATGGTCATGCTACTAGAATGAAGATTCAATAACGGATAACTAAAAGAATGTTGTTGGATTGAAGTAAGTCCAAAGAGAGGAAGGACCCCCAAGGAAAGAAGATAAAATACCACATTAAATACAATTGAGGTGATAGAATTCCATGCCTTTATAATGTTTCTCTTAATTATGTTAATGCAAACATTTCATTATCTATCCCCACTACAAAATATAGTTCGTTTATTCATGTTTTGAAGTAGAGTAGATTTTGGTGAGCTAATGGTAGGATTTTCTATTGTTAGGAAATAGTGGAATCTTGGTTGGTTGTTTTAGTGCATGTAAGAGTATCAAGAGATCATGGTATATTGTAGATCCTCGTCCTGTTTATCTTGTTCAACCTCAAATTCTCATGGGTCACACTAGATTGTATTTTTTATCCACACTAGATTGTATTTTTGAACCCCATCGACATTCTTCTTAGTCATTAGTTAGAATTTGAACTTAAGAGTGTATATATGTAATAATATACATCATTAAGCTGCGATAACTTGAATAATATATATCCTAACATATACTCTATTTAAATGTTGGATTGCGAGTACTATATTGCTTTCCCTAATGGAAACTGGTGTCCATGATTTGCAATATGTGGAAAAAAAAAGTTTTGTTAAGAGGTTTTCATGGTAAAACATATATATTAATAGAAATGGTTTTCCCATTTCAAAATTATACTAGTTATAATTAAATAATACAATACAATTAAATGAGCTTTTCAAAGAATTTCCCATTGATATGAGCCTAGATTTGCCAAAATGAAAATAAGCCATAAAATCACAAGTAAATCATATAAACTTAGTAGATACAATTTATAGTTCTTTTAAACTCATTTTTTGTTATCTGTAGGTAATTTTCATCCTTACTTTCTTAATAGAAATTCTTTAATCACATTATTATCATTCTAGAATTTCTCTAACATGGCCATCTACAAGTAATTTTCATCCTTAGCTACTTGATATAATTTCTTTCATCGCATTATTAACAATTAAGGCTTTGTCCAACACCCTTACACTTGATTATTTGATGAATATTATCACCCCAATTGAAGAATAAACTAATGAGAAACTAATCAATACAAATACAAAACTATACAATTAATTTAATGAATCAAAGAACCACCTAATTAACGTAAGCATAGGTTTAGTAAAAATAAGTAACTCCTGGAAACAAAAATAATCCAAACTTTAAATTTAGTGGTACCATTTTTAGCCCCTTGAAACTCATATTTACAATATCGACATAGAATTATTTTGTTTTCTTTGAAAAACAACCCAACTTAAACCAATACTAAGAATCACAATAAGTGCTCAGGATCATACCCCATACGACTAGGTCACTTTAATCAACTCTCATGTAGGGTTGGAATTTGATAAACATATTCCTTTCATGAGGCATTTTACCCATTAAAATTTTTAAGAGACCATCTTAAAGAATAAACAAACAATTTTTTAGGACATATTTTTTATGGTTAATTATTTTTTGAAACCGTCATTATTTTTTATTAATAGGTTTGTTAAGATATCAGTATAACTAGATAAATGGCATGGAGTAGGTGACATGTTATTATATATGTAATAATATTGGATATTTAAACTTTCCAATTTGATTGAAACTTATCATTGTGTTCAACTTATCACACTTATAGTGCTCATATTTCATTTGGCCAAAATTGTCATCATTTGGATCTTTCAGCACTTGGTTGAAATTTCAGTAAGTAAGAGTCTTTTGCATCTCATCAGTTGAAATATGCCTATTTTGTGCTTCCTGATTAATTTGTCGATCTTGTTTATGGACTCCAACTTATCATTCCTATGTCTATAATGTTATAAATACCACCTTGGTTTTATCATGGATAAAAAACATCCTATACGCTCCATTTTTTTTTTAAACCTCAATTTTATATTAAAAATTCCATCTTTATAATCAATCCTTTTTAAACTTCCATCTTTATATTTTAAACTTCCATCTTTATAATCAGTCCCTTTTAATTAACCCTCTATCCCTTTTACACATTCTACATTCTGTGAACATGTAGTTACCATAACTATTTGCACACCAAGATTATTATATATGCCTATATGTAAAATATTTATTAATATAATGCTTGAATCCCATTTTATCGACATGTAACTTTATTGACTAAGTCCATTCTATTAGAGGACCACTCTCATTGTTTTCATTTGCATTCTTCAATCCTAGGTGTTTGAAATTCTTGATGTGTTGAGTTGACGACACTAATTATAGATACACCAAGTAGGATTGCAATCTAAACATTTGTTCTTCGGCAAAGGCCTACAACTTCATATGGATTGAATTACAATGAATTCAATTTACCCATAAGACTTCATTATTTAAAATATATTTAGTATCTACAATTACTAATATATAAAATATTAATTTACATAAAAAATTAATTTACAATACTTACAAAAATTAAAATACTAATATATAAAGTCTATATTTATATAAAAATATATTTATAATTAAAAAATAAAACCAAATTAAATAAAAATAAAATAAACCCTATTTTTTTACCAAACTACATAGAGATTGAGGTTTTGGAGCCAATGCCTAAATGGAGGAAACAAATCCTATTTTCTACCCAACGATACAAATATTGGTGGGTTTGACACCAACTCCTAGAGGGGAAGGGATTTTGATGCATAGCAAGAGTGTGTGGTTCAACATGGCCTTTTCTCCTCAATGAAATTGTGTGAGCCTCTTTTGTAGAGAAGACATGTATGGCTACGGAATCCGTGTGGTTGTGGTGGTATCTAAAGAATCTAGCTTTGAGAGATTGAGGAAAACTTGAGTATGTTAGTATTCTCTTTAGGTAGATCACATTCTCTTCTGGATATTATTGATCTTAATCAATTAATGATAAGAAGGAATAATGGCTTCCTTCTAATTCACTTCTACTTAGCTTTTGTTGCTTTTCTCCTTTACTACAACTCCTTGACCTCTCCACAAAGGAAACTTTACAATAATAAAGTTTCATCAGCCTTTTTTAGCATGACGGGAAAGTTATCCTTATTTTAGGCAAATAGTTTATAACTCTTATTATTGCTTTCTCTTCAACTCTTATTTTTAATTTTCGATGTACACTTTCCTCATATGTACTTATATTCTTCCATATTTGATGCCATGTTGGGTAAAAATTACATAAAATTTACCATTTTTTCAAAGAACAACATAGTATATAGTATTATAAGACACAACATTTAGAGCCGTGTTAAACTCAAATGTTTCTAACACCTCTTAAATGCAAAAAAAAAGGTCAAATTCCTTTATCATAGTAGTGATTGGTAAATTTTGTAAGGCAATTGCATGGCTTCACATGTGAAATAAAAAGAATTTTAAAGGAAAACAAGTCAAGGTACGAAACAAAGCTTATATGTGATCAATGGGGACTTCAAACAACACTGCATTCCCCCAAGGAAATTAACTTCATGGGAAAACTAATAAATGCTTCCCCACATTTGTGGATATCCTTAGTAACCTATTAGCATAGATTGTGGGTATAAACAAAGGGATTTTGAACTAAGAACACAAACTATCCAAATTCCTACCCACATTTATGACAATTGGTTGACCTAACAACATTGGAGACAATGGATGGATCGAACCCCTTGAGCTCTAAATAATACTACATTTTTAAGGGAGAAGGGACAAGTAAAAAACGAAGAAGGCAATAAGTATTAATGTGAAATGAAGTTCTAACATAAATATAGTCAATTGTATAGATATTATGTAACATTGCATAGATAACAACCACTAGTTAAAAACAACATAACATTAAAATGATGATGATTTTAATCTTCCAATGAGAAAGAAGATATAAAACCCTTTATAGTAGTAGGAGCAACTCCATAGCACCCTATGATAAGTGTATTCCATTATTGTTTAACACACATGCATCCACATTCCATAGAAGAGCCACATTCCATAAAATAGAAGAAGGTCAATCAAAGAAGTTTTCTCATCCCACTACCAAATATAATAGAAAATACCACTACCCTCTAACTACTACATATAATCAATTTCATTTCAGATAAAGGGTGGTATTTTAAATAAATAGTGGGAATATAATGCTTTATAGGAAGGGACTCATGAAGATGGATTTTTTGGTTAAAATCATCCTGGATAAATACTTTTTGATCTCGGTTAAAATCATGCTCGATAAATACTTTTTGATCTTTTGATCAGACTCTGGGATGTAAAATGAACCTTTCATTCATCTGAATAGCAAGGCTGTAATAATCCTAGATACTTCCTACCCAATCTGTAATTGGCACCACCATCCATTGAAAAAAATTCCACACCTCCAATATCTCTTCTCTCCACATTTGCCACTCTGGCCACTCTTCAGTCATTGATTTTCCTGTTTCTATCACCAATAGAGAACCTTTCCAGGATTACCTATAGACGGTCTCACAAGATGTTTCACGAAAAATTGTTGTCGAATCACTCGCAGAGGCTCAGCAATGGTGGATACAAGACGAAGGAGAATTTTCAAACCCTCAAAAAAATAAAATGGACAAAGAGAATCCACCTATATGGACCTGAACCCCTCACAAGACATGAAGAAAACATGAAGCTACCCTTATCCTCTTACAGAAAACATGAAGAAGCCATCATATGAGAATACCCATATGGAGAAGGGTACGCCTGCTTCACCATCACTTTGTCGAAATATCAAAATCGTGGTGGAATTGCCTCTGCCTCTGTATTCATATTCTCCACCTGATCATCTTAAAATAGTTTCATATATTTCTCATTTTGAAACCCTATATAGAACGATCCTAAAAATGAGATCTCATTTAGAGGCTCTAGCTTGAGAAAATGTTAAGGTTTGTTCAGAGAATACTCTATCCATGTTAGAGGCTTTAAATTTGGATCCGACACTCGATACCGATTCCAAGGATTAAATAATCACATGGAGTACCTATTCCAAGCCAGTTTTAAACAACAGATATTTATTTGTAATCAGCTGTTGATTTTGCTTCCTGAATTCATTCAAATCCTGTTAGGAATTGAAAGAAACCTTACTATATCTTGATGAATTCCATCCTTTTTGAATGTCAATTCCATAAGTATCGAGCACCTCTTGTATTGAATCTGAAAGTACTATAACATCATCAACAACATAACCTTCATAGTTTACATTTTCTTCACTACTTATCTATTTGGATAAGGCATCTATAATATCATCAAAATTCAAGTGTGTTGCTGAGGTGGCATGTAACATGTCCTGGAATATTTCCAATAGGAACAATTAAATTTTAGTTGAAAATATATACATATAAAAACACACGTGGAAATCCCAAAAAACACAAACATGACCAACAAAGAAAGTGCATGTCCTTTATAAACAAGGAAAGAGACCTGGCATAGAAATGATCACATTCTTCAGATGTGCTAATGGTCATTAGCATATTGTAACTAGAGCCAAAACACTCGATGCCCAATATAACACGAATCTCTAAACATCAAATAATTCAAGGCTATCATAGTCTTGATAGATGAAATGATCATTAGTTAAAGTGAAAATTTTTAACTAACCTAATGCATGTTACCAAATCATCATACATAATAGATATATGAACATGATAATTGAAAAACCTCATTTTCATGCTAAAAAGGAAGGATGAAGGAATACCCAACAAGAACTAGAGCTCAACATTTGTCCAAAGTTCATACAATAGAAAACTCCATAAATATAATACTAAATTCTCACAAGTTCAAGGAAAAAGGTGTTAATTCCATGGGAAGAGTTGACATATCCTTAGTATGAACGAACATGTTGCCTTAAATAAGTGTTAGTTTTCAATTATTTACTCTTGTCTCAGTATACATATTTTTAGAGTATTGTTCTGAAGGCTAATATCTGATTGCTCATATAAACAATGTCTTACGGTACAAATGCTCATGCTGTAATCACGCCTGTGGTGGAGGTTAGTTGTTTAATTATTATTTTAAATAATATTTTTTTCATCTTTTNAAAATAAATTAACTCCAATGCATACTCCATCATCCTTAGTAAGCATTGGAAAGTTTCGTAATATAGTTCAATTTTTTATTATTTTATCAATATATTAGAAACCATTGTTTGTTGGGTGCAGAGTCGTGCATCAAAATATGATGAATATTTGGTACAAAAAACGCCAATGGTTCCATTGAAACTGCAAATGGACAAAATGAAAACACCAATTCAGGTAAGATTGTAATTATTTAATCTAGGATCATCAATGTTTAAATTCTTATTTCCATGCATCTTACTTTGTCTCATTTATTTGCAGGGTCAAGATAATGCTAATGAGTTGACACCAACTTCCCAACTGGGGCTGGAAGGAAAGAAATGTTTTCTCATTGCATTAAACTCAAGGGTTAAAGTTGCAAGGGCGAAAATACATAAGACTGGCCCAAATGCAATGGTACAGTGTGTCCCTATTGGAAAAGGCTATTATATTGTGAATCCGACATAAATTTTAGATCCTCTATTTGAAAATATAGCTCTACCACGTCCCAATAGTGCATTATCTAATCTAGCAGATGCTTTGTTGAGCTTCATTCCTTGGCATAAGGATGACATTGAACTATGTAACTAGTGATTATTCTATGTGACTAGTGATTTCAGTGATGTTATATCAACTGAGAATAGTTGATTTATTGAATATTTATACTTAGATCAGGACATAGTTTATAAAAATTTTGTAGTTCAGGATTAATCTTTACGTTTAATTAAAAATTTGGGCACAAGTTGCAATTATATGCCATGGGCACAATTTCTGATTTTGTAATACATCAATATTATATAATCTTCGTTGCATGTTAAATGAGATGTTGTGTTGTGAATATGTTGTCAAGGATAAATTAGTTTATCCTTATATTGCCTTCTATTCCCAAAAACATACATTTACAGGAAAAAAAAACACATTAATATAATTTATATTCCACATTGTAGCAAGAATAAGAAAATGACCAAAATTAAATATTTAAAGAAATAAGATTGCATCCAAAAACAAATTCATATGCAATGATTAACGAATAATAGCAAACTCATTTCTTAACTCAATTGAGGCCAGGACCTCTTATGTTTTACAAAAGAGCCAATCTACAAATCATTTTGAACTTGAAAATCAAAACTAAGTTTAAATACAGACTACTCAATCTGCACATTGAAGTCGCCATGTTTTTTTTTGTAATTTAAGGAAATATTCTATTGAAAAAAAGTTACAGTTCAGAGACACATTCCTGCTCAAAGAGACAAGCAGGTAGAGCAGTTTTAAAAAGATTGTCGGACCCTCCCTCCATGAGGAAAAACAGGTCCATAGAAAGAAGGAGAACATCCTTATACAAAAAGACATAATAATTCCTAAATTGAAAAAAATAGCAGACAAAAATTCAGACTTTGATAAGCCCACAGTCTTTCTGACAAAAAAGAAAAGAAGCCATTGACAAAATCCTCACTAAGGCTTATGGAATGGCTCCTCAATGATAGGGCATCCAAATACAATGGAAATTGGATCATTTGGGTCATCCTTGGCATCGTAACTGTCGTCACTGGAGAAGTCCGTGTCTTCGTTGTTGGAGGAATCGTCGTCTTCACCGCTACCTGTAGGGGGTTTTTAATCAGGAGAGGGGAAGTCTTCCTTGCCAATGCAGGACTGGGAGTGCATTTACCAACAGAGAGGGATTGTATTTAGCTTGACGGGGGGGAGGGGGAGGAGGAGGCTCGCATTCAATAGGTACTGCGAGGGAAATGGTGGAGGTGGATGGTGGAGAGGATGAAATAAGGTGGGGAGGGGGGTGTGGGGACAGTAGGAGTAGAAGGTGGTGGTACAAGAGGCGCAGGTACAAGAGGATGAGAGTGGAAGTGGAGAATGAGCCGAATGAGGAGGTTTTTATCACCCAATAATTTCTTCATCGCTCTAGAGTGTGACCAGCCGCATTGAGGGCACAAGACAATTCATATTCCCAGTCATTAACCATGAGGCGCACAACTTCAAGGATATCGACATTGAAACCATCACCACTAGCCTAAGTACTGAGCTGAATTGCGCGATCATACTGAGTGCCTCTCCCCATACGACCATGGAAAGAGATAACTCATTGTCTCCATGGATGGCTAATGAAGGGTGATGGTGAGCTTAGATCCAGGGACTGAGTTGCAGAGGGTCGAGTGACTAGGAGAAAGCTGAGAACAGATCTGTGAGAATACAAAGAGTGCAGAGAGAAACTAGCCAAAATGGCAAGGGATACTGGGCATTAAACTGTTGGCACATCGACCCAGGCACCAAGGAGATGCATTACATTTGTCCTGCAACGAGGTGATGGTTGCGTCCCTTCGAGCATCCAGGAGATGACAACATCTGAGAGATGATTTAATACGCATAGCCATTGAGTGGGTGATTGCAAGGTGACATCATGCTGATGACAGGCTAGCCCCATCATCTGCCTCCATATCCTTGATGGCACTATTGTCACCCGCATCCGGGTATTGAAGTCACCATTTTATTACATTGTTCATTCAGTGTTTGATAGTGATGTTCTGCATGTGTTCACAGCTGGCAGGAAGGTTTATGCTCCTTTTGTGTTTTCCTTTATGTCTGGTATCTATATCTCCTGGTAACACTATTATTTGCGCAGACTTGGAGAGGACGTCCCCATTTATTGAAAGTACTAAATCTTTGATGGGATTTTCATTCTTGTCTACCCCATTTATCAACTGCAAGGGAATGTGTCCTTTCATGCACTCGTTCAGTTATATTCCTTGGCTTTCATTCCATAAATCGCATCACTTGTAATGTTGAAACTCTAGTCGAAAATTATAAGTTGATTACAATCACATTCATAATTCGTCCAATATCAGTTCAATAGAAAAATTAATAACATCAAGAAGAAACCCTGAAGAAGAATTTATGGACTTGCCACAACTGTGGTTTAGGGAAATTAGACCAAGCCTAGGAGAAGATCAAAAATTGAACAAGTGTGGAATTATTGGTAAAATATGCCTAACTAGCCTTCGGGAAATGCCCGCCACAACTCATAGGATGATAATAAAAATATTCTGAGAGTGTGGATCTCTAGAGTGTTGTATGGAACATCCAACCATATCATTATCCTGAACAAAAAGTATTTTAGAAAGAAGATATCAATTTGCCAAAACTGTCTCTCATCCATAATTGACTGCTCCAGAAAAATGCCCACCAATGAGAGAGAATGTGCCAAGGAGAGAGAACAAAGCACCAGAAGATGAAAGTGATATTGATGGATTCACCTTGTTGGTATCTACCCACTTTTCATCTCACTTGCTAAGTTTGAAGGAAAAATGAAATCACCTTGGTGACCTAGGGTTTGAAGAGAACTAGTTAAGTGTTAGACAAAAAGTTTGAGAGACCAGTTGGAAATTCCCACAGGGGGGTGTTCCTTTGATGACAAAATTCATCAGATGATATGGTCCTGTTCATTGTTGAAATGGCTATTTAGTCATGCTCTTATTTTTTATTATGGTGATCAGATAAGGAAAATAGATGCAACTTAGGGTGGAAGGGATGTTGGTCCAACCAAAAAAAACTATCCAAGTTCCCTAGCTAGACAAAAGTTGTAACAATGAATTCTGATTTAATGTTGACACAAAAAATACAGAACAACTTATTGAAGGATATTGAGGTCCAGAAATTTGTGATAGAGGTATTCTTATAAATCAACTCTTTTCTTCTTGATTTTTTCCATCAGAAACTTCAAATAAAGGATTAACTTCAAACCTGGTTGATGACTTTTCTAGGTTTTAAAAAATGAAGTTAGAAAACAGGTTGGAAGTTAAGTCTATTTGCAAATATAATGAAATTGTGAGAAATGAATAAATTGTTGTGTCATTAATGGGAATGCTAAGGGATAGAATGCACTACTCATTTTACTGTTTCTTTTTAACAAAAAAATATTTTTTTATGTTAATTTCATGATGATTATTTGAGGTTTGTGAAGTTGTAACTAATGGTTTCAACTTTCTCCTACGTTTCCTTGGATATAGTCAATAGTTAGTTACATCATAATAAAAGATAACCTAACTCTATTACCCTGTAGTACCATCATTTACTATACACTTGAACAATTACAGATAATACCTTGGCGTGCCTTATTTATATAACCTTAGTTTGACCATTCAGTTGAATCATGATGACATAAAACCTCCAGTTTTTTACTTGTTCAAAAGTTGAAATCATTTTTAAATCCACATCTCTATAGCTAGCCCTTGATTTTACACAACCGATACATCTTGTTGTCCAAACAAATGAGTGTGACCAGACTCTAAACTTTCTATTAAGCCTCACTATAACCCAAGTCAAATCAAATTTGTTTTCTCCTTCTCTAGACCGGTGTCCACCCTATTCTATGTAGTGCAACCATATTGCTCATCTGGAAAAAAAATAGGACAAAATTTTTCATCTTTCAAAATATCCATTTCCTCTTTATATAGAATACTACCCTTTTATATAATAGTTAAGATGCATGTATGATGTACCTTATTTAATAAAAAAAACCAATATTCCAAATAAAACATCCCAATGCTTTCTACAAAGTTATGAATAAAGTATAAGTTTTTCACATGGAGTACCTATTCCAAGCCAGTTTTAAACAAAAGATATTTATTTGTAATCCGCTGTTGATTTTGCTTCCTGAATTCATTCAAATCCTTTTAGGACCTGAAAGAAACCTTACTATATCTTGATGAATTCCATCCCTTTTGGATTTCAATTCCATAAGTATCGGGCACCTCTTGTATCGAATCTAAAAGTAGTATAACATCATCAACAACATAACCTTCATAGTTTACATTTTCTTCACTACTTATCTATTTGGATAAGGCATCTATAATATCATCAAAATTCAAGTGTGTTACCGAGTTGGCATGTGACATGTCCTGGAATATTTCCAAGGAAAAAAATTAGGAACAATTAGATTCTAGTCGAAAATGTATACACATAAAAACACACATGGAAATCGCAAGAAACACCAACATGACCAACAAAGAAAGTGTATGTCCTTTATAAACAAGGATAGAGACATGGCATAGAAATGATCACATTCTTCAAATGTGTGAATGGTCATTAGCATATTGTAACTAGAGCCAAAATACTCGATGCCCAATATAACACGAATCTCTAAACATCAAATAATTCAAGGCTATCATAGTCTTGATAGATGAAATGATCATTAGGGTGATTCCATGAAGATGGGTAACACTTTTTGGCCAAATTTGGTGATGAAAACCTGATTTTTTACTCATGTGCTAGATAGAAGCCCTCAAAACGCATATATGCCATGTGAATTTTGACTTGCAGTAAAAAAACAAATTGTAGAATATTATGTTGGCTTCATAGTGATATTTTTTTAAAAATATTCCGATGTCATTTAATGTGTGAAGTTTTGCATTTAATGAACTGTGTGACCTTAAAAATTTGAAGAAGCTAATAAGTGGCTCGTGTCCACGTAGAGTAATTTAATCTTGCATTAATAATTTAAAAAAATATATATATATGAGCATGATCTACATAAAATGCAGTGTGATGTGCATATTTTTTTATTAATTTTTTTCGCATTATACAATTATTTATTATTTTTCAAAAGTGACCACATTCGATTTCAGCATAGTTTTAAACACATATTTGTCCACGTAAAGAAATTTTTTCTATTTTTTCAAAAATTGAAAAACCAAAGATACCCTTTTGAAGAGGACACGTCGATATGTGATGTGTACATTTTTAAGATTTTTTTGGCTATGTATTTTTAACTCTGCAGATTTTTCTTTGAGCTGCTTCGAAGTTGCAGTGTGGTTTTCTAAGTATAAGTTTTAGAAGTAATTAAAAAATAAATATCATATGAATGCCAAAATGCATGTATGATACCTCAATGGATAGAAGATTCGTTGGTGAATCTATCGGTATCAACTCCGCTCAGTTATGTGCTAGGAATGGTAGGGTTTACACCTCTTCAAGGCACAGGAAATTTTCCATTTGTTTGAATGTGGGCTAAGTCTGTTTTTTTAAGCCCTCGACCGAGGTATCCAAATACCTCGGTCGAGGTATTTAAATACCTCGACTGAGGGTTTTTAAAGCCCGTAATACCTCGGTCGAGAGCTTGATAAAACCTCAGTCGAGATATTAAGACCTCGGTCGAGGGCTTAACAGGCCCTCGACCGAGGTGCATTTTTCTGTTTTTGCCGAAATGCGCTTGCCAAAAAGTGTTACCCAGGTCCGCGGATTCACCCATTAGTTAAAGTGAAATTTTTTAACTAACTTAATGCATTTGACCAAATCATCATACATAATAGATATATGAACATGATAATTAAAAAACCTCATTTTCATGCTAAAAAGGGAGGATGAAGGAATGCCCAACAAGAACTAAAGCTCAACATTTGTCCAAAGTTCATACAACAGAAAACTCCATAAATATAATACTAAATTCTCACAAGTTCAGGAAAAAAGGTGTTAATTCCATAGGAAGAGTTGACATATCCTTACTATGGAAGAACCTGTTGCCTTAAATAAGTGTTAGTTTCCAATTATTTACTCTAGTCTCATTATACATATTTTCTTTCATTCTGAAGGCTAATATCTGATTGCTCATATAAACAGTGTCTTACGGTACAAAATGCTCATGCTGAAATCACGCATGTGGTGGAGGTTAGTTGTTTAATTATTATTTTAAATAATATTTTATTTTCATCTTTTGAATGTATATATATGTATTACATTTTTTGCCTTGACAGAGTAATAGAGGGGACATAACAACCCCTATGAACATACTAATACAAAAGAAATTAACTTCAATGCATACTCCATCATCCCTACTAAGTATTGAAAAATTTCAAAATTTAGTTCAATTTTATTTTATTTTATCAATATATTAGAAATCATTGTCTATTGGGTGCAGAGTCATGCATCAAAATATGATCAACATTTGGTATAGAAAACACCAATGGTTCCATCAAAACTGCAATTTGACAAAATGAAAACATCGATTTAGGTAAGATTGTAATTATTTAATCCAGGATCATCAATGTTTAAATTCTTATTTCCATGCATCTTACTTTGTCTCATTTATTTGCAGGGTCAAGATAATGCTAATGAGTTGACAACAACTTACCAATTGGGGCTAGAAGGAAAGAAATGTTTTCTCATTGCATTAAACTCAAGGGTTAAAGTTGCAAGGGCGACAATACATAAGACTAGCCCAAATGCAATTGTATAGTGTGTCCCTATTGGAAAAGGCTATTATATTGTGAATCCGACAGAAATTTTAGATCCTCTATTTGAAAATATAGCTCTACCACGTCCCAGTAGCGCATTATCTAATCTAGCAGATGCTTTGTTGAGCTTCATTCCTTGGCATAAGGATGACATTGAACTATGTAACTAGTGATTATTCTATGTGACTAGTGATTTCAGTGATGTTGTATCAACTGAGATTAGTTGATTTATTGAATATTTATAGTTAGATCAGGACATAGTTTATAAATTTTTTGTAGTTCGGGATTAATATTTAAATTTAATTAAAAATTTGGGCACAAGTTGCAATTATATGCCGTGGGCACAATTTTTGATTTTGTAATACATCAGTATTATATAATCTTCGTTGCATGTTAAATGAGATGTTGTGTTGTGAATATGTGGAATGAGAAATATGTATATCATATTTTCATTAAGCTTGTTTTTTGTAAATTAGTTTATACTTCTATTTCTTTCTATTCCCAAAAACATACATTTACAGGGAAAAAAACCACATTAATATAATTTATTTTGCACATTGTAGCAAGAATAAGAAAAAGACCAAAATTAAATATTTAAAGGAATAAGATTGCATCCAGAAACAAATTCATATGCACTGATTAACAATAATAGTAAGCTGATTTCTTAACTCAATTGAGGCCAGGACCTTTTATGTTGTACAAAAGAGCCAATCTACAAATCATTTTGAATTTGAAAATAAAAACTAAGTTTAAATACAGACTACTCAATTTGCACATTGAAGTTGCCATGTTTTTTTTGTAATTTAAGGAATTATTCTATTGAAAAAAAGTGGTAGTGTTACAAAAAAAGTTACAGTTCAGAGACACATTCCTACTCAAAGAGACAAGCAGGTAGAGTAGTTCTAAAAAGATTGTCGGACCCTCCCTCCGTGAGGGAAAAATGGTCCATAGAAAGAAGGAGAGTATCCTTATACAAAAAGACATAATAATTCATGAATTGAAAAAACCAGCAGACAAAGATTCAAACTTTGATAAGCCCACAGTCTTTCTAACAAAAAAGAAAAGAAGCCATTGACAAAAGCCTCACTAAGGCTTATGGAATGGCTCCTCAATGATAGGGCATCCAAATCCAATGGAAACCAGCTCGCTTGGGGCGTCCTTGGCATCGTAAGTGTCATCACTGGAGGAGTCTGCATCTTCACTGTTGGAGGAATCATCGTCTTCACCGCTACCTATAGGGGGTTGTTTAATCAGGAGAGGGGCCGACTTCCTTGCCAATGTAGGACTAGGAGTGCATTTACCAACAGAGAGGGATTTTATTCGGCTCGACGGGGAGAGGGGAGGGGGAGGACGAGGAAATGGTGGAAGTAGATGGTGGAGAGGCTAAAATAGGGAGGGGGAGGGGGCGTGGGTACGACAAGAGCAGGAGGTGGTGGTGCAGGAGGTGCAGGTGCAAGAGGATGAGAGTGGAAGTGGAGAATGAGGGAATTATCGGTAAAATATTCCTAACTGGCATTAGGGAAATGCCCACCACAGCTCATAGGCTGATGATAAAAATATTCTGAGAGTGTGGATCTCTAGAGTGTTGTATGGTGCATCCAACCAAATAATTATGTTGACCAAAAATTATTTCAGTAAGAAGATATCAATCTACCAAAAGGGCCTCTCAGTCATATTTGCACTGCTCCAGAAAATGCCCATCAAGGAGAGAGAAAGAATCTCCAGAAGATGAAAGTGGTATTTCTTAATTCACCTTGTTGAACTCTACCCATTGGGAATCTCACTTGCCAAATTTGAAGAAAAAATGAAATCACCTTGGTGACGTAGGGTTTGAAGAGAACTGGTTAAGTGTTAGACAAAGAGTTTGAGAGACCACTTGGAAATGCCCGCAAGGGGGTGTTCCTTTAATGATAAAATTAATCAAATGATATGGTCATGTTCATTGTTGAATGGATATCTATCCATGCTCTTGTTTTTTCATATGGTGATCAAATAAGGAAAATATCAACCTACCAAAATAGAAGAAAAATGTTATTTTGCATACTAAAGACAAAGAAACAATGGCTAAGTGTTGTAAAGGGGCTAAGTGATGCCCGCATTAAGGTTGATGCCCGCACTATGGATGATTCCTGCATGGAATAGCATGGCATAGATGATGATGCAGCATGAAGTTGAAATTAATGTTTCATTATGACATCATTCTGAAGAAATAGTGACAAATTAGTTAAAATCAGGAAACTAGCTAAGTTTGGGAATATTGGTTCAAGTAACCTTAAGGGGATGCTTGCCACAATGTGTGTTTAAGAAAATGCCCGCACCACATGAGAATATTGTAGGTTGTTGTTTTTTCTACTCAACCATGGTCTCAATTTTTCCAAAGAGACCTTGAAGAAGAATTTATGGACCTGCCAAAAATGTGGTTTAGGGAAATTAAACCAAGCCTAGGATAAGATCAAAAATTGTCCAAGTATGGAATTATTGGTAAAATATACATAACTTGCCTTAGGGAAATGCTCGCCATAGCTCATAGGATGATGATAAAAATATTATGAGAGTGTGGATCTCTAGAGTGTTGTATGGTGCATCCAACCACGTCATTAGCCTGACCAAAATATTTTTCAGGAAGAAGATATCAATCTGCCAAAAGTGCCTCTCAACTATATTTGCATAGCTCCAGAAAAATGCCCTCCAAGGAGAGAGAAAGAAGATCCAAAAGATGAAAGTGGTCTTGATGGGTTCACCTTGTTGGCCTCTACCCATTGGGCATCTCACTTACCAAGTTTGAAGGAAAAATGAAATCACCTTGGTGACCTATGGTTTGAAGAGAACTAGTTAAGTGTTAGACAAAGAGTTTGAGAGACCATTTGGAAACGCCTGTAAAGGGGTGTTCCTTTGATGATAAAATTCATCAAATAATATGGTCCTGTACATTGTTGAAATCGCTATCTATCCATGCTGTTGGTTTTTCTTATCATGATTAGATAAGGAAAATATCAACATGTCAAAATAGAAGAAAAATGCTACTTTGCATAATAAAGACAAAGGAAAAATGGCCAAGTGTTGTAAAGGGGCTAAGTGATGCCCGCATTAAGGTTGATGCCCGCACTAAAATGATGTTGGAATGGCATGGAATGGCATAGATTATGATGTGGCATGAAGATGAAATAATTGTTGCATTATGACATCCTTTTTGAGAAATATGACAAATTAGTGAAAATCAGGAAATTGGCCAAGTATGGGAAAATTGGTCCAAGTAGCCTTAAGAGGATGCCCACCACAAATTGTGTGTGGCAGAAAATGACCGCAACACTTGGGGATATTGTACATTGTTGTTTTATTTATTCAACCATGGTCTCAGTTTGTACAAAGAGACCCTGAAGAAGAATTTATGGACCTGCCACAACTGTGGTTTAGGGAAATTAGACCAAGCCTAGGAGAAGATAAAAAATTGTCTAAGTATGGAATCATTGGTAAAATATGCATAACTGGCCTTAGGGAAATGTCTGCCACATCTCATTGGATGATGATAAAAATATTCTGAGAGTGTGGATCTCTAGAGTGTTGTATAGTGCATCCAACCACATCATTAGCTTGACCAAAATGTCTTTCAAGAAGAAGATATCAATCTGCCAAAAGTTCCTCTCAACCATATTTGCGCAGCTCCAGAAAAATGCTCATCAAGGAGAGAGAAACAAGATCTTTAACATTGATATAATTTATTTTCTACATTGTAGCAAGAATAACAAAATGAGCAAAATTAAATATTTAAAGAAATAAGCTTGCATCAATAAACAAATTCATATGCAAGAAATAACAATAATATTAAGTTGATTTCTTAACTCAATTGAGGCTAGGATAAGTTTATGTATTATATGAAAAATATTTATTTCATGCGATATAGGGACATTGACATCATAACCCAATATACCTGAATTTGTGAAAAAAAATATATACGTGAAATCAATTAAAAAAAACTCATCTGTGGGCATTCCTCAACATGCATTCCTAAGCTTTCATTCCTCATTGTGCATTCCTAACCTTTCATTCCTCAGCGTGCATACCAAACCAACCATGACTGCAATTTAAATTAGGTCGCTACGTACTATGGCAATAGATGAAACAGGGGCATCTTGCACCATGGAAACAAACATAGGGGCCTTCTCTACCACGACATCAGGAGAAGCACGGGGTTCCCATGTTGAACAGTTCACAGTGAAAAAATTCCAAGAGAATGCTAACGAAAGGAGTGATGAAAGCATATGGCCAACTGGTATGTTAAATATCCTTTTAGGAGCAAGAGTGGATAGGTTTATTTTTGGACATTTTAATTTCCAAAATGACGAGATAGATGATGACATCTATAGTTATGATCATGGAGCTATGGAATTGAATATTTTTGGGAATAGGGTTCATCTAGACCCCGATTTGGTTTCCATAGCAACCAAAATTCCATGAAGAGAGGGGGCAATGTTAAACTCATGGAAAACCCCCAAGCTAGAAAAGATTCATATGGCCAGTAAAATTTGTGGGAAACAGGTTGTTGTTCCCAGGAATGGTCTAAAAATGGAATATGTTCCTCAAGGAATATACAAAACCATGATTCAGATTATTCTTAGGACCATTATGAATCACCACAAGTGGAATGATATTTTGGGTGATTGTATGAAGCTATCCATACATTGGGTTGAAGACATGGCCATAGATGTTCCTCATCTATTGGCTATGAAATTGCACTCTGCATTGCGAGATAGTAAAATGAAGAGGGTCGAGTTCAATTACCCAGGAACACTGCAAACCATTATTGATTTATGTCGACCCAGTGTTGTAGGGTCAAATTCTGTTAGAACATACATTAGGAAGCCTAAACAACAACAAAAAATGAGGAATTACCTCAACCATCTTTAAAGAACAATGTAGAAGGAGTTTCTACTGTCACTACATCAACAGAACATGGACAACCTTTCGAGGACAAATTGGAATCTGTGGGAAACAACATCCCTCCAATTTCCCTTGAAGAAGATGCTGCTGCCACAACTTTGGATGGAATGCATAGAAATGAAAATGCAGATCAATGGGAGGAATTTGTGAACAATGATATGGACTGTTCACCGATTAGTGATGAAGACCTAATTCATGCCAAATATTCTTTTGATGGTAGATTTGTTTTTTCTTTATTTGATAAAATGGTGCATTTCAAAGAACAATCTACCTTGTGGGAGGATTCCTTCACAGCTAGCGACGGATTGTGTAGAACTAAGGATGTCCAAATTCTTGATTTAGTACATCGTGTTATAGGTTTAGAGGAAAAAATTGTGGAAACTGAAAAAATAATTGTCTAGAAGAATAAACTTATTAAGGATCAATGTTCTACATTTAGCGTAGTTCTAGAAAGATCGATTTCTGACCTTGATAGACTGAAAGACATCTTTTAGGCTGAAAAGAAGAAAGATGAGGAAACTATAGGGAGTCTTGAAAATGAGCTGAAAAAAAGGCCTCAAGTTTTGAACATCCCACCACTGAAGACTGTATTTATTAAGGAAGTAGAACTTCAGCAAGAATTGAAGAAAAAAGAAAAATTTATTGCAGGTTTGAAGGTTGAGTTTGAAAAGAAAATGAGAGAAATGATCATTAAACAAAAAAATAAGACTCAAAATATGAAACAAGATTGGAAAAATTGAATAAAACAATTTAAAAAAAATGTGTTGCTAAAAACTAAGAGAATTGAAAGGATTTCAGCAACTCTCGACGCTAAAAGAGTTGGAAGAGGAAAAGAATCAACAGTCAAGGGTAAACAGGTTTGGTCACCCAAAGAATCAACATTCAAGGGTAAACATGTATGCACACCAGAAGAATCAACAGTCAATGGTAAAAATTTCAACACACCAAAAGAATTCAAAGTCAAGGGTAAAAATGCCAGCACACCAAAACTTTTTGGAAGTACAAAACTTGGTGATGTAACTATGGAGAGATTACTCAAGTTTCATAATTCTTTGCAACAATGAGAGAAGAAATTGAATGAAGTTGCTTCAACAATCCATGTCGTAGACTTAACATTTGGCTCATCAAATCCAACATTGAAGAAGAAGATAAAGGAGAAGGAGGCCGAAATTAGAGACCTTCACCAAAAACTATTGGATAAGGGAAAAGCACTACATTTGGGATGTGATAGTGAGATACAATATTTGAAATGCCAAATTAAAGATTTGCAAGAGAAACCTGTGGTAGAAACAATTTTGTATACTCCATCTGATACAGATTTGAGGGCACAAGAGCTCGAGAATGAGGTACAACAATTCAAGAGAAAATTAAGTGTAGTTTAATCTGAGTTGAAGTGGATGAATGATGATCTTAAAATAAAAGGAATATGATCACTCAAAACAAAAAAATAAAAATGTAGAGATGTTGAATAAATGCCTAGAATAAAAAGATAGATTACATAAAAAAGTGATAGGTATTGCAAACAAAGTGAAAGAGCAAGAAAAAAATTAAAACATATGTCTAGTGAAGCTTCTGTAGAACTGGAGGGTTTTGGAAAAGGAAAGAGAAGCTATAGTGAATTTTTTTATTCTAAAAAGGAGGAATTGCAAAAACCTCCCAAGCAGCCTAGAGTTCTAGAATAATATGGTGTACATTTGATGCCTATGTACATACTAATATTGTTGTAATATAAATTGTAAGTATTTCTCGGCAATGCATATATTTTGATATAGTTAATGTGTTTCTAATGTGTAATACAAGTGTAATGTGTAATCCATATGTGCATTTTTCCTATACCTACGAGATTTTAATGTGCAACCCATACTGAGAAGTGTGTATGAAACTACAAATGATGAAATATATTCTTCGTAATATATTCTACAAATGAATCGACAAATGAAATATTTTTGAAATATATTCTCCAAATGAATTGACAATTCATCATCTTCAGTGCAATACATAAAAAAATTCCCTTCAAAATGGGATTAAAACTAGCCCTTGAAATTTGATCACTAGAGGTTATGAAAAATTAACACTTGGTCTGTCTGACACTAAAAAAATTCTAAAGGAGAAAGTATCAGGGAAAAATTTGGAAATATTAAAATGCTAAAAGGGGAGGAATATTAATAAAAAAGAATCTCCTATTTTATTCATTGAATTTGACAAAGAAATCAGGCATGTGCGTTCATTTTACTGAAGCAAGGCAATTTTGGATAACTTCACTCAAATGCACACCCAGCCTGCATTACAAAGCCAAATTCATTGATTCAAACCACAGAGTGTCTGTTCAGGAATAAAAAACCTAAATAAAATTTCAAATGTTTAAATTTTAGACATAGAAACTTATGCTCCCAAGGAAACTCTAAATTTATGTGATTTCCACATTGTAAAAACAGTGTTGAGTCCCTCAAGGGAATGCACACATTGTCTTGCATTTCATGTTATATTGAATAAATTGCACTATAACATAGACATACCAACCTCTTCTACAACCTCTTGTACTCATTTCTATAAATTATAAGATCTACAGTAAAATCCAAGTCATCCAAAACAACAATTGATAGTATTTTCCAATTTTTCATGGCCATAACTAAAAATGCACACCAATTCCAATCGAAGTACACTCCAGGTATGAAATTTGGAAGTTTGCATACAAAAACCTAATTAGACTAGTATAGTTTTAATTTCAGACATAAAAACTTCTATTGTGAAATAAGAATGCATCCAACATTTGAAATGAGTACATAACAACTGTAAATGTTGGTTTCTTGTTCACGGGCATCATAGTTTATCTAGTAAATCTTGTATTTATAGAATTTTGGCATGACAATGACAACTTAGAAAAGTGGTTGAATTGGATAGTTGTTTGAAACCAATCTCATGGCTCTGAATGTTTGTATCATCTATATCTTTTTTATTATAATATAAATCATCATCCTTCCTTACATAAATAAATAAACGAGAACATAACAAATATGATACATTCCCAGGAAAAAAACAGAGATAATGCAAAAATATAACCAAATCGATACTCAAGAAAGTTTTAAAGGGGGCCCAAGAGCATTTTTTATTATATTATGATTTCATTACAGAGCAGAGGGCTAGTTTACAGTTGAATCAGTAACATCAAACAACTCCTTTAATAATAATTGTCCCTACTACCTATTACATTCTATTTATAGACCTCAAGGGTCAGATTGACCATGTTACAAGTTGATTTCATTAGAGTGAAACTGAAATGTTGATTCACCCTCGAGCCAACCCATCCTCTATTGTACTTTCGTGGCTTCAAACGAAGATACCAACTACTGTGGAACAAGGCTAACATGGCAGTGCAACACAGGGGGGAAAACAGGGCTGAAGTGGACATGTTTCAACAATAGGGGTAGAAAGGGAGTCGAAGAGGAAGTTGCATTCCAGTTATCTGGATGGGAGATGCGAGCAGAGAATAATTATAACAGTGATACAAATTACGTGAGATGTCTCATAAAAACAAAAGGGAAATGCCAATGAAATAAGAAAATGATAAGGAAGAGAGAAATGATGAGACAAAAATGGCTCAGTGGAAAACAACATGCAATACCCATCTGGTATGGTGAAATTAATAACCGGAATTGAAAAAATCAATCCTGCTATGCAATCGAGAGGGAATGCTCAGGTTGTTGAAGAGGGATGGGGTGTTGACTCAGTGCGGAAAAGATTCATTGAGTGATGGGAAAGGACTTCCAAATGAACATAAAAATGATAAGATGGAATGGAACTTCCAGTTAAGTCCATCAAACCTAGATGAGATTGTCTCCAATTCTACCCATTTCACTCATACACTCAGTGAACTCAAATTTGTGCACATCTACGGCCATAGTAGACAAAAATTAACAAACATAGATAACGGAGTCAATACATATCCTAATGATAACAGTGACCCGTATTTATCAATGTTCCATAAGAATCAGCATGAATGGTAATTGACTACATCTGCTAGGAAGGAATCCATGGGGTCAGGCCAAATATGGATATGTGTACTATGTTGGCTCTTCGAATATTTGAAAGGTGGGAAAAAGGGTTAATCATGAGGAAATGTTGAGTTCATGTTTGGGTGATGTAATCATTCTCAATGTCGTTAGAATCTGACTCGATTTAGCTTCATCAAATCATAGAATTCGATGGTATGTACTATGTAGAACATTTTTTCCTTGTTAAGTGACGTATTTGACACTCAGTTGAAAATTCATAATATGACATGTATGGAAAAGTGAAAACCACCATTTATAGGTTTATAAGTTAAAGGAAGTATTTGACACTCAATCAGTTCAGCACGTGTTTGACAGGTTGAGTTATGGGGAAAAAAAACCGCCATTTAGAATTTTAGAAAATTAGATGATTAGCAAAACTGTAAATTGTAAATCAAGGTTGAGTCCCTTGAGGAAATGCACACATTGTCCTTGAAAAAAAAATTCAATATTAGGGATAGAAGTTAAAAAAAATATAAATGAGAAGGTATCAGGTAAAAAATTGGAAATATTAAAATGCTAAAAGAGGAATAATAATAATAAAAGACTCTCCTATTTTATTCATTGATTTGACAAAGAAATCAGGCATGTGCATGCATTTTACTGAAGCAAGTCAATTTTGGATTGCTTTACTCAAATGCATTACAGAGCCAAATTCACTGATTCAAACCACAAAGTGTCTGTTCAAGCATAAAAAACCTAAATAAGATTTCAAAGTTTAAGTTTTAGACATAAAACTAATGGTCTACAAGGAAACTCCAAATTTATGTGTTTTCCACATGGTAAAAGTCATAGTTGAGTGCCTCGAGGAAATGCACACATTGGCCTACATTTCATGTTATATTGAATAAATTGCACTATAACATAGGCATATGAACCTTTTCTACAAACTCTTGTACTCACTTCTATAAATTGTATGATCTACAGTAAAATCCAAGTCATCCAAAATAACAATTGATATCAATCTGTCAAAAGTGCCTCTCACCCATAATTGCACTGCTCCAGAAAAATGCCCGCCGAGGAGATAAAAAGAAGCTCCATAAGATGAAAGTTGTCTTGATGGATTCACCTTGTTGTCCTCTACCCATTGGGTATCTCACTTACCAATTTTGAATAAAAAATGAAATCAGCTTGGTGACCTAGGGTTTGAAGAGAACTGGTTAAGTGTTAGCCAAAGAGTTTGAGATACCATTTGGAAATTCCTGCAAGGGGGTGTTCCTTTGATGATAAAATTCATCAGATGATATGGTCCTATTCATTGTTGAAATGGCTATCTATCCATGCTGGTGGTTTTTCTTATGGTGATCAGTTAAGGAAAATATCAACATGCCAAAATAGAAGAAAAATGTTATTTTGCATACTAAAGAAAAAGGAAAAATGGCTAAGTGTTGTAAAGGGGCTAAGTGATGCCTGCACAAAGGATGACGCCGGCATGGAATGGCATGGAATAGATGATGATGTGGTGTGAAGTTGAAATCATTTTTTAATTATGACATCATCTTGGAGAAATACGGCAAATTAGTGAAAATCAAGAAATTGGTTAAGTAGGGGAAAATTAGTTGAAGTAGCCTTAAGAGGATGCCTGCCACAAATTGTGTGTTGAAGAAAATGCCCGCAGCACATGGGGATATTGTAGGTTGTTGTTTTCTCTACTCAACCACGGTCTCATTTTTTCCAAAGAGACCCTAAAGAAGATCTTATGGACCTGCAAAAAAATGTGGTTTAGGGAAATTAGACCAAGCCTAGGGGAAGATCAAAATTGTCCAAGTATGGAATTATTGGTACAATATTCCTACCTGGCCTTAGGAAAATGCCTGCTTGAGAGTGTGGATATATAGAGTGTTGTCTGGTGCATCCAACCATAGCATTAGCCTGACCAAAAAGTCTTTCAATAAGAAGATATCAATTTGCCAAAAGTGCCTCTCAGCCATATTTGCACTGCTCCAAAAAAAATGCCCACCGAGGAGAGAGAAAGAATCTCTAGAAGATGAAAGCGGTCTTGCTAGATTCACCTTGTTGGCCTCTACCCATTGGGTATCTCACTTGCCAAATTTGAAGGAAAAATGAAATCACCTTGGTGACCTAGGGTTTGAAGAGAACGGGTTAAGTGTTAGACAAAGAGTTTGAGAGACCATTTGGAAATGCCTGCAAGGGGTTGTTCCTTTAATGATAAAATTCATCAGATGATATGGTCATGTTCATTGTTGAAATGGCTATCTATCCATGCTCTTGGTTTTTCTTATGGTGCTCAAATAAGGAAAATATCAACCTACCAAAATAGAAGCAAAAATCTTATTTTGCATACTAAAGACAAAGAAAAAATGGTTAAGTGTTGTAAAGGGGCTCAATGATGCCCGCATTAAGGTTGATGCCCACACTAAGGATGATGCCCGCATTAAGGTTGATGCCCGCACTAAGGATGATGCCCGCATGGCAAGGCATGGCATAGATGATGATGTGGCATGAAGTTGAAATCATTGTTGCATTATGACATCGTTCTGGAGAAATACGACAAATTAGTGAAAATCAAGAAATTTACTTTGGGAATATTGGTCCAAGTAGCCTTAAGAGGATGCCCACCATAAATTGTGCATTGAATAAAATGCCTACAGCACATGGGGATATTGTAGGCTGTTGTTTTTTCTACTCAACCATGGTCTCAGCTTGTCCAAAGAGGCCTTGAAAAAGAATTTATGGACCTGCCAAAAATGTGGTTTAGGGAAATTAGACCAAGCCTAGGAGAAGATAAAAAATTGTCCAAGTATGGAATTATTGGTAAAATATGCATAACTGGCCTTAGGGAAATGCCTGCCACAGCTCATAGGATGATGATAAAAATATTCTGAGAGTGTGTAACTCAGGACTTCTGAGGGGGGTTTTTAAGGACCGTCTCCAAATACCAAAAAAAGAATTTGGTGGGTGGGGGGATGGGGGTTAGGAAAACCACCGCAAGACACCTTTAGGGGGGGTGTTTCTAAAGCCCCCCCAAAATTTCTGAGAATTAGACTTTGGAGGGGGATTTTTAAGGAGGGCCCCCAAGATACCTTAAAAAGCGTTTTGGGGGGGTTAGCAAAACTGCCGCAAGCCACCTTTAGGGGGTATTTCTAACCCCCCCCCCCCCCCCCC
>LPNX010232232.1:280356-317754 GCA_001517045.1 Pseudotsuga menziesii
GGTGGGGGGGTTAGTAAAACCGTCGCAAACCACCTTTAGGGGGGGTATTTCTAAACACCCCCCCAAAAGTCCTGGGAATTAGAATTTTGAGGGGGGGTTTTAAGGACTACCCCCAAATACCTTAAAAACATTTTTGGGTGGTTTTTATAAAAACCGTCGCAAGCCACCTTTAGGGGGGGGTGTTTCTAAACCCCCACCCCCCCAAAAGTCGTCAGAATTAGTTTTTTTTTTTTGGGGGGGGGGGTCGGGGGGTTAAGGACGGCCACCAAATACCTTAAAAAAAAATTGGGGGGGTAGCAAAACTACCGTAAGCCACCTTTAGGGGGGGTGTTTCTAAAACCCCCCTAAAATTCCTGAGAATTAGAGTTTTGAGGGGGGTTTTTAAGGATCGCCCCCAAATATCTTCAAAACCTTTTGGAGGGGGGGTTTTAAGGATCGCCCCCAAATATATTCAAAACCTTTTGGAGGGGGGTTTAGCAAAACTGCCACAAGCCACCTTTAGGAGGGGGTCTTTCTAAAACCTACCCCAAAAGTCCTCATAATTAGACATTTTTAGGGAGGGGCTTTAAAAAATGCCTCCAAAATTATTAAGAAATGGACTTTTGTAGGGGGGGGTTTAAGAACCACCCCCAAAATTCGAATTTTTGGGACTTTTGAGGGGGATTTTTAAGAACCGCCCCCAAATGCCTAAAAAAAATGGGTGGGGGGGGGTGTTAAACTAGTAGCAACAAGGAAGGTCTTCCTGCATGCATGTGTTATTTCAATGCAGAAGACTTAAATTTGGGAACCAGTTGTATTTAATTTACTTTTCCTAAGTTTACTTTGGAAAATAAATTAAAGTGATCTAAATTAACTTTAGTGAACCACTAGTTAAAGTGAAAGTGAAATTAGGGTTTTTAATTTACCTAAAGTTATACAATAGAGATCAATTGGTGGAGAGAACACACACACTTGTATTCTGACAGAGATAAGATACAGATAGGGAGAGAAAGTTAAATAGGATTTAGCTGAGAAGATGGAGGAGCGAGCAGCAGGATCATCAAGCTTACTTCATACAGTAGGTCCGTAAACTCACATAGGAGGGTGTTGAGGTTTATCTAGGATTTGCCTAGTGATTTTGTCGGGTGCTGCATTCACCAGGTTTGGGTGAATTTACAGTGATTGTAAAAGTTCCATATTTTCTCATAATAAAATCTATATCTAACTGTTGCACTAGTTTTCCCATCTTGGGTTTTTTCTGGGGGTTTCCATACCCAAAATAATAGTGTCAATATCATGATGTGATGTTGTGATTTATTTTGCAATTTTATATTCCATTGCATAGTGTAAAAGATATTCATGTGTGGTTATCAGTTGATATTTTGCATGCACTGTTTAACCCTAATTGAATATTAAAGGAAAATTTACATGGCATCATAGCGCTGATGAGCTAAAGCTGAGATATTTGCAGCAGCAGTGATAGATCAGGGGAAGATCTATAGGAAGACACAAACCTAGACTTCTAGATCTAGGGTTTGACAGGTACACTTCACTATGGTTGTGCAGTTGAGAGTTGAGGATAGACTCTAGGGTGCTCAGAACTTTCCTACATCAAAAGAAAGGATCACAAGGATCCTGGACGTTACTGATGCAGAGAAGCACATTGACTCCACGAAGGTTGCACCCACAGATCCGCCAGATTTAGTAGCTTGGAAGAAGATTGATTCTAGAGCCATGTTGATTATCATGGATGGAGTGAAGGACCCTATAGTCCCTCACCTTTCTGGTAATAAGACCACAGTAGAGATGTGGACGATTTTGGATAGTTTGTACCAAAGCAAGAACGAGAACCGAAATATGGTGTTGAAAGAGAGGATGCGTAGCACCAAGATGGCCAAGCGAGAAAGAGTGGTGCCTTATCTCATGAGGCTCACACAGATCAGGGACGATATTGGATTTGTTGGCTCTAAGACATTGGATGAGGACCCAGTTCGAATAGCCCTCAATGGCTTCTCTAAGCCATGGGACACCTTTGTCAAAGGTGTTGTGGATAGGGATAATCTCCTTGATTGGCAGAGACTATGGGATGACTTTGTGTAGGAGGAGACCCACATGGGTCAAGGATCAGGCTCATCCAGCATTTCTCGATAGATTGTGGATGAGGAAGTTCTAGCCCTTACAGGGAAGAGCAAGGGGAAGGTAAAGAGGAATAAGGATGGTAAGAAGAACCTTGCCATATCAAAGGTCAAGTGTTTTCTCTTCCACAAGAAAGGACACTTTTCCTCCTAGTTCCTAGACAGGAAGAAGAAGAGTAACAATCAAATGGTTGGATCTACATAGGTGGATGAGTTCAGCAGGAACTTTGATGAGGAGTTTTTCTTGATAGCTTGCATGGAAAGCACCACAGGGAGCAGCATATGGTACATTGACAGTGGAGAATCTAGTCACATGACTGGACAGAAGACAATCTTCAAAGACTTCAGGAGGGTGGAATAGGGATCCACGTTGAGCTGGTTGATGATGCGTGGTATCAGGCGCAAGGAGTTGGCACTGTTTCATTTGAGTGGGATTCTGGAAAACCCATCAGTTTTGTTGATGTGTTATATGTTCCAGGACTGACCAAGAACCTTATATCAGTCTCCAATATGGAGGACAAGGGATATCAGGTGAATTTTTGTGACCATAGAGTGTATATCAGGCCCAAGCGGTTAGAGAGGATCTTATATTGGGTGATTGACACAAGGAGTGGGAAAGTGTACAAATTACACTTTGAGCCTACAAAGGATCTAGTCAGTAGCAACAGTAGCAGTCAAGGTGAGTTGTGGCATAGGAGGATGGCACACTTACACCATGTAGCATTGAATCATTTGAGACAGGAAGTCATTGGATTTCCTCAGGTACAAGAGGAAAATCATAACCACTGTAAGGGTTGTTCTTTGGGGAAGAACATCAGGAAGAATTTCCCACAAAGTGAGCACAAGTCTAAGGAGCCCTTGGACGGTGTGCATTCAAATGTATGCAGACCTATGAGTGGCCATTCGTTCAGTGGTTACATTTACTGTGTAAACTTCATTGATGACTATTCTAGGAAAACCTGGATCTATTTCCTGAAGGCCAAGTCAAAGGTCTTTGAGAGGTTCTGAGAGTTCAAGACTCTTGTGGAGAACCAAACAGGAAAGAAGATTCAAGTGTTGAGGACAGACAATGGGGGTGAGTACACTTCCAGTGAGTTCATGGATTATTTTTCAGCTGAGCGGATCAAGAAGGAGCACACTATGCCCCATACTCCACAGCAGAATGGAGTTGTAATGCAGAAGAAAAGGACTATGGTTGGAGCAGCTGAGCCCATGCTATTTGATCAAGGATTACCACTATTCCTCTAGGCCGAGGCGAACAAGACTGTAGTATACATTCAGAAAAGGTGTCCCCACACAGCCTTGGGGAGGAAGACCATGAAGGAGGTATTCACAGGCACTAGGCCAGATGTGAGTCACATTCGCATATTTGGCAGTGTTTTCTATTATCATGTTCATGCTGACAATAGGAAGAAGATGGACCCTTCTAGAGAGAAGGGGTTACTTGTTGGTTACAGCGAGATTTCAAAAGAATATAGAGTTTACATTCCTACTCACAGGAGGATCATTGTGAGTAGGTATGTCTAGTTCGATGAGGATAGGTCCTTGTGGATATCTCTAGACTTACCAGTAAAGCAGCAGCCATCACAAGAGTCGGGAATCAAGTTGGAGCAGCCAGATGTATAAGTACAGGTACAGACATAGAGCACAAGTTATAGTGGTCAAAGGGATTCAGGTGGATAGGATCCGTTAGTCATTGACTTGAAGGATGAGCTACAGCAGGAGACAGATATCCAACAGCCATAACAAGTTGACACTAGGCTAAGGCCTAAGTGGTTTAGATCCATAGTGCAGGATTCTAGGTAGGTAGATCCTCCACAGACATCTTTTAGATGGAGTGTACCACCAAAGAGGGTTAGTTAAATGGCACTAATGAAAGAGTTGATTAACTCTAAACCTTCCAAATTTGGGAAGGATGCACAACATGATGTGTGGCAGGAGGCTATGGTTGAGGAGTATAAGTCCATTATGAAAAACTAGGTATGGGAGGTGTGCCAAGGCCACAAGGGAAAAATATGGTGGGGTCCAGATGGATCTACAAGGTGAAGCATGCAGCAGATGGAAGCGTGGAGAAGTATAAGGCACACTTTGTGGCTAAGGGGTTTTCACAGAAGGAGGGCATTGATTATGAGGATACCTTCACCCCTTTTACCAGGTATTCTTCCATTTGGACCATTATCTTACTAGCAGCTGAGATGGGTTGGCGTGTCCATCAGATCGACGTAAAGACTACCTTCCTCAATGAAGTGATAGAGGAGGAGGTGTATATTGAGTAGCCAGAGGGGTTTGATGTGGAGAACAGGGAGACGCATGTATGTAGACTGCATTGAGCTCTCTACGAGCTCAAGCAGGCACCTCGAGCATGGCACTCAAGGATTGACAGTTATCTATGGGAGATGGGATTTCAGCAGAGTGAGGCTTACCACAACTTGTAATTCTTGACAAGTGAGGTTCCTCTCATACTGGTCTTATATGTGGATGATCTCTTTCAACAGGAGATGAGAGGCTGATTGGATACTGTAAGTCCAACCTTGTAGTAGAGATTGAGATGAAATACCTTGGGTTGATGCATTACTTTTTGGGCTTGGAGGTTTGGCAGAGAGATGGATGCTTCTTCATCAGACAAGGGAAGTATGTAGTAGAGATACTGAAGAGATTTGGGATGGATAACTACAAGCCTATGGCCATACCTCTAGTTTCCAACTGGAGGAAGATTGATGCATCAGGGTCAGACAGATTTGATCCTACTTTATATCATCAGCTTATCGGATCACTTATGTATCTGGTCAAAACTCGACCGGACATGAGCTTTGCAGTCAACTCTTTGAGTCAGTTCATGGTGGACCCTCGGAGAGTGCATTAGATGACTACAAATCACATACTTCACTACATCAAAGGTATAGTGGAGTATGGATTGGTTTATGAGTGCAGGGGGAGTGTATAGTTAGCAGGTTTCACAGATGCTGACTGGGCAGGCTGTGTAGAGGACCGGAAGAATAATTCAGGTTGTTGTTTCAGCATCAGATCAGGGGTTGTCTCTTGGTTCAGTAGGAAGCATAATTCAGTTGCATTGAGCTCGGTAGAGTTTGAGTACATTCCAGCCAACATGGTTGCTTGTGCGGGTATGTGGCTGAGGAAGTTACTTGTAGGGTTGTTTAAGTGTGAGATAGAGGCTATAGTAGTTCACTGTGACAATCAGAGTGGCATCAGACTACCTGAGAATCCGGTGTTCCATGACCAGAGAAAACACATAGACATCAGATAGCACTTCTTTAGAGAATGTGTTCAGACATGAACCATTCGGTTGGACTACATACAGACAAATGAGGAGGTGGTGGATATTTTCACCAAGGCACTTTATGAATAGATTTTTGTGAAGTTCATGGATAAGTTGGGATTGCTATCGAATCCCTTCCTCGTTGAGAGGAGTGTTAAACTAGTAGCATCAAGGAAGGTATTCCTGCATGCATGTGTTCTTGCGTGCAGAAAACTTAAATTAGGAAACCAGTTGTATTTATTTTACTTTTCCTAAGTTTACTTTGGAAAATAAATTAAAGTGATCTAAATTAACTTTAGTGAACCACTAGTCAAAATGAAAGTGAAATTAGGGTTTTTGCTTTACCACTAGTTAAAGTGAAAGTGAAATTAGGGTTTTTGCTTTACCTAAAGTTATAAAAGAGAGATCAATTGNGATATAGACAGGGAAAGAAAGTTAGATAGAGGATTTAGCTGAGAAGATGGAGGAGCGAGCAGTAGGATCATTAAAGTTTGTACAGCTAGGCCATACACTCACATGGGAGGGTGTTGAGGTTTAACTGGGATTTTCCCAGTGATTATGTTGGCTGCTTTGTTCACTAGGTTTGGGTGAATTTGCAATGATTGTAAAAGTTCCATATTTTCTCATAATAAAATATATATCTGACTGTTGCACTGGTTTTCCCATCTTGGGTTTTTCTGAGGGTTTCCATACGCAAAATAATAGTGTCAATATCATGATGTGATGTTGTGATTTATTTCTCAGTTTTATATTCCGCTGCATACTATAAAACACATTCATGTGTGGTTATCAGTTGATATTTTGCGTGCACTGTTTACCCCTAGTTGAATATTAAAGGAAAATTTAGAGGGGGTTGGGGTGGGGGGTAGCAAAACCACCACAAGCCAAAACCGCCCCCAAAAGGGTATTTTATTGTAGTGCCTCTTTAAGTTTTTACAAGGTGTCATGGTTTGGGAGAATAAGAGTGATATTTACAAGGCAATTTTCTAGATTTTCAAATTCCTGTCTGAGTCATCAAATTCAAATGCATATTTCGAGGAGTTGGAAGGGAATATGAAACAACACAGGCATGGGTTTTGTTTATAACATGATGAATTACAAAAACCTCTCTCATAATTTACATATCTTGCACCATTTGAGACATGTAGGTGGGGATTTGAAGCCTATTTTTCAAGAATCCTTTTTTTGAAAGGAACGAAATCAATTGTAATTGTTTCTATTTTCAGAATGTCGTTAGATTTCGAATTTAATATTGAGTAGATGTAATTTTACTATATATTCAGATATAATAGATAGATTTAGGGTTGAAATTTCAAGAGCATGGAGGCTCTTTAATTGTAATGGCTTCAATTTCTGTAAATGAATAAAATTACAAAGGAAATGTTGAATTTTTCTATGGTAGATATTCTTGTGCCATCACTTTCTCAGTAAGTGATCTTCTTTTGTAATGGTTTTTCCTAGTTTCCCACTTCATTATGTGTTTTCTTTCATGTTGGAATAGGAGTTTTGTGAGGAAAAATTCATCATGGATTGTCTAGGTTCATCTATTCAAACATTTTTAAACAATTTCTTCTAAAGTTTTATAGAATTCACCCAAGCTAGGTGTATTGTTCAATGGGTTGTCTTCTTTTGTCTACTTATCCACCTAGAAATGCCCCAAGACTGAGGAAACGGTGTCTAACCTGCCTCTATCTATTATTATTTCAAACCCCTACCTCTTGCAACTCAACTCATGTCTGATTTTTTACTCCATTTCCCAATGGTCTCTTTCATGACTGTCTTGCCAAATTTTACAAAATAAACTTGTCCTATCAGAAATATGACCTTATGAGTAATTTGATTGAATATCTTGAGTAAGAAGGACTTGAAAGATTGAGAGATCCCTCTCTAATTGTTTAAGGTCAGAATACAATCTAAATTGGTTATGTGGTTACCTCAGGATCTACCCTTTCACAGCCATGGTAATTTATGAGTGCTAATACTAAGTATGATGAATTAGAAAAGAAGCTGCAAGAGAAAGAAAAAGAGCTTGAAAACATAATTATTCATCCTTCTACTAAATATGGTGAACAATGCATTGTCTAAGCTATGTCATAGGTGAGTTTGAAAGAATTGGAGCTTGTTGTATTAAAGAACCATAATAAAAATATGGAAAGTTTGGCTTTGTAGAGAGAACAAGAGAGAAAGTCCTAGGAAGCAAAGTTCCAGGAATTACAAAGTAAGAATGATAAATTGATGAAACAGGTTACAGGGAAGTCATCAGTACAAGGATCAAAGAATATAATCTAGGATGCATTAATATCAAAAGCAAGCAAGTTGATACCTTACCTGGATTGTATTTTAGATAAAGAGGTTGTAATTCAATTAGCCAAGCAGAGTGTGACAACAATAAAGGAAATGTTGAATAAAAAACCCATTGATTATGCCAAGAACATTATAGATTTTATAAATGGGTTAACAGAGGAGGAATTAAAGACTGCTAATATCAAAGACATAATATCTATAATAACTTGGGCTAGAAAGGTTGTCAACAAGCATCAACATATGTATTATGGACATGATTCAGGATAAGATAGATATTATGGCACATGAGCTGAAACTGTTTAGAGATATGTTTGATCCTATATTTAAAAAAGGACTCCCATTCTTTTTGGAAGAGAAAGGTGACATGCTGACACAAAAGGAATATCAGGATAGATTAATTGATTGCAGATTACACCATACAAAATTTTCATACATGCAACAATCATTATTAGGTAAAACAATCATGGACAAGATGGCATATGAGTTTGAGATGGTTTTGTCTTTCAAGGACACGTGTGCATGTTTTCAAGATTACTCATACAAGGATCATGTGGAGCTATGCATGTTGTCAAAGGAAATGTTTACTTTGGATTTTCCATCCATGGATCAATGGAAAACAATTGAAAAATATGGAAGATCCAAATATACATTGCATGGCTGAAGACATTAAAGATCATGGAATATTTATTGTTGAAGAATTAGTTAGATAGGAATTTAGTTTACTTTTTAGAATCAGTTAGTAGTTAATAAGTGTAGAATGACACATGTAAAGGTAGTTATTCCTAGTTTTAGCAGTTTGTTATTTGAGCTCATGGAGCAATTTGTATAAGAACTAGTAAGTGCAATGAAAAAAGGGTTGGAACCTGTGAGAAATGAGCTTTGTAATTTTATATCTATTTTTAATAAAATCATAGAGCCGAAGCTGGTCATTCTTTTAAAGATTCATGTGTTGTTTATTTTACAGTCTATTTTTCCCTTCCTTATGTGAATATTTTCTTGTAATTACTTCCATAATGTTTTCTTTCAGTTCTGAAATGAGTGTTTGATAGTACAAAATTCATACATATATGCTATGTCTATTGATTTCATATATCCACTAAAGTTAGCATTGGATACATACTTGTTAGATTCCCATGTTAATGGATTTTTACTTATTTTCTTCCATTTCACCAGACCAAAGCATTTTGACTCTGACTAAATTGCTACCTTGCCTTTATTAGACATTTCCATGTAAACAACATTGTGATTTATACATATTTATTGTGACTCCATTTCCTAATGTTTACTTGCCTTGTTTCAACCAACACAACAATCTGGATTTTATTTTAATTTTTTTATATATGGCCTTGTCAAAAAATCATTAAGAGATCCCTCTCTGGAAAGAAAGAAGCCAGCTTTCTTTCCTAAAGCTTGGTTTTGTGGTTACCTTTAGATTACCTTTTCGCAACCGGAGGTACATTTTGAGTTCTAACAAGTGCATCTTTTTGATCCCAGGATTGAAATTTTTGGGTGGTTGAATCTATAGGAAATCCAAACCCTAGTTTGGATCTGAACCAAAAAACCAGTACCAGAAATTCTGCAAAAGCCACAACCTCGCAAGCAAGTTTTGAAGGATGGATATCTGGGATCTCCAGAAATAAAGTGGACCAACCAACTTGCCTCACTCAAGCACATATCCTAGTAAGGTCATATTTTCATTTTGATAAATTTCAATTTTTAATGACCTCCTGGATAGGATGGCCCCAAGCACTAAGCTTGAGGATAAAATGGAAGGCATAGAAAACTTCCTAGCATGAAAATATATGATTGGTATCATTATCAGAGAGAATGGTCTTTAGAAGTACATCAAGGATGAAGTTGCAGAACCTAAAGAAGATGAATCTAAGTAGAATTATGAACAATACCTAATCAAGGCAATGAGGATCCTTTCTTATTTTTATTAAAGATCACTTGATCCCTCAAGTGTCATCTAAGAAGACACCAAAGCAGATGTATGATGCACTTTTAAGAATGTATGAGGGGAGGAACATCAACAGAAAGATGAATTTGATAGCTCAACTGAAGGGCACCAAGATGAGAAAAGGACAATCAATTCAATATTACTTCACAAAGGTATCCCAGTCCAGGGAACAACTAAGTACTATTGGACACACCCTTGATGAGGATGAACTAGTTATGACTGCTCTCAATGGTCTCACTAGATCTTGGGACTCATTCATACAAACTCTATGTTCCAGAAAAGAAAGTATGAAGTTTGACATAGTATGGGAAGATTGCATTCAAGAAGAATCTAGAGTAGCTAACAAAGAATCTCTACTCATAGAAGATGATCAAGCTCTAGCCATCTATACTAAATAAATAAAACAATCAAAATTCAATAAAGGTAACCATAAACCTTCCAAGAAGAAGTTTCAAAAGAAAGAAGAAGGATTACTCAAAGTATCAATGCTACAACTATCATAAGATAGGACACCTTACTAGAGAGTGGCCATCACCAAAGAATAAGAACAACAACAAGAGACATCATGCACATCTAGATGAAGATAAGGATGAGTAAGAAAGAACTCAAAAGAGACTAACAAAAGAAGGAGATGTAGATGAATATGTATTATTCTCTGCACTTTGGTTCTGTAACACCTAGAGAAGATACATGGATTCTTGATAGTAGTGCTTCAAAGAACATGACAGGGAAGAAGAAAACTCTATCAAGACTTGAAGAAAAGAACTCTCCTCGGAAGGTATCATTAGGAGATGACTATCAATATCCAATCAAATGTTTTGGTGAATCAAGCTACAATATTGACATTGGGACTTCCGTGAAGATGAAGGAAGTACTATATGTACCAGGTTTGACAAAGAATCTACTTTCCATTTCATCTCTAGATAAGAAAGGATATAGAGTTTCTTTTATAGGTGGACAAGTACTTATGTGGTCCAAAGGAATGACACTTGAAGATGTTGTGGTCATTGGTGAAGAAGAAGGAGGACTTTACAATATCAAAGGACATCCAGAGACAACCCTTGTTTATGAGACTACCAACTTAGGCTAACTCTGGTATAGGAAACTTTCTCACATCAACTACAAAGCACTACCCTATGTGAGCAAGGTAGTAATAGGGTTACCAGATCTGAAGATTGATCATGAGGGAACTTGAAAAGGATTTGCAAGAGAAAAGAATATCAAGAATACCTTTCCTAAAAGTGAAATAAATACTAAAGGTACATTAGAACTAATTCATCCTGATGTATGTGGTCCTATGCCCCCCATATCATTAAGTGGATATGAATATTATGTCACATTTTTTTATGACTATTCAAGATAGAAATGGATATACTTCTTGAAGAAAAAGATTGAAGTGTTCAATAAATTCAAGGAATTCAAAGCCTTGATAGATAACCATTCATAAAAGAGAATCAAGACACTGAGATCATATAATGGTGGAAAATGCACTTCAAAAGAGTTTGAAGGATTCTATAAGGAGGCAGGAATCAAGAGGGAATTAACCACTCCCTATAATCCCCAACATAATGATGTTGTAGAAAGAAAGAATAGAACCATTATGGAAGTAGTAAATACCATGATTCAGGACCAAGACCTCCCCATGGATTTGTGGGCTGAATCAGCAAGGACAGTTGTGTATTCTCAAAATAGGTTATCTCACAGTGTTATTGGATTCAATTCTCCTAAATAAATGTATACAGGAGAGAAACCTTGAGTGATCCATCTTAGGATATTTGGTTGTCCAATATATGTGCATATTCCAAAAGACAAGAGACCCAAGTTAGATTCTTCTGGAAAGAAGGGAATATTTGTTGGATACTATGAAGTCTCCAAAGCCTTCAGGATATACATTTTAGGATTCCATCATATCGAGATTAGTAGGGATGTAACATTTGATGAAGAGACAAATCTTAAGAAATATAGAAGATGTCATCTTGAATAAGTACCTGAATAGGATGTATCTCCTAGAATGGTATAAGTTGAACCCTCTCCTGAAATAGCAGCAACTGAAAATCATGATATGCTAGAACCTCAGGAACCCCATACTATGGATATATCTCGAAATAGAAAACTTGCTTGGGTAAGAGAAATCATACAAGAATCATAGAATTATAGAGCTCCAGAAGGCTCCATAAGAACAAGCAAAAGATAAAAGCCATACTCTAGTTATGTAGCTTTGATGTGTTACCTTGTAGATAAAGAACCCACCAGCTATGAGGAAGCTTCATAGAAGAAAGAGTGGGTGGAAGCAATGATGGAAGAATACCAGTCAGTAATAAAGAATCATGTTTGGGATACAGTACCCAAACCGAAAAACAAAAGTGTGGTATTTTTGAAATGGATCTACAAGATAAAACATGTTTCTGATGGAAGCATTGAAAAGTACAAGGCAAGATTTGTGGCCAAAGGATTCTCTCAAAAAGAGAGGAATGATTATGAAGAGACATTTTGTCAGTGGAAAGGTACACTTCCATCATAACCACCATGGCACTTTCTTCCATGATTAAGTGGGATTTCACCATATGGATGTAAATACATCCTTCCTAAATGGTGTCATTAAAGAAGCGGTTTACATCAAGCAACCACAAGGATTTGGAGTCGAAGACAGAGTGACTCATGTATGTAAGTTGAAAAAGGATTTGTATGGAATGAAGCAAGCTCCTAGAGATTGGTATGGTGGAATATATAGCTTATTGACAAGCTTGGACATTACCAAAAGTAAAGTTGATCCTAACCTTTACATGAAGATTATGGATGATGAACCTATCATAGTATTACTATATCTGGATAATCTAGTTTTGACATGAAATGAGAAACATATCATAAATTGCAAGAAGAAGCTAGCTGAAGAACTTGATATGAAAGATCTTGTATTGATGCATTATTTCCTAGGGCTGGAAGTGTGGCAGAGCCTAAAAGGAATCTTTCTAAATTAGGGAAAGTATGCTGTAGAAATCTTGAAAAGATTTGATATGTTGGATTGTAAATCCATGGCCACACCTGTGGACACCAACATGAAGTTGGTATCTGATGAGTCATCAGAGTTAGTGGATATGACTTAGTACAGAAATATGATTGAGTCATTAATGTATCTAACAAACACAAGGCCATATATATGCTTTTTTGTGAACACCTTGAGTTAGTATCTAGTTAAACCTAGATAGGTTCACTTGATAACTGCAAAGCATGTGATGAGGTACCTAAAAGGTTTAATAGAATTGAGACTTTACTATGGTAGATATCAGGACTACATATTATATGGATATACATATTCATATTGGGAAGGAAGTTCCATAGATAGAAAGAGAGCCTCAAGTGGATGTTATTATCTGGGATTCGTCATGATCTCATGGTTTAGTAAGAAACAGTCCAGTGTTTCTCTCAGCACAGCTGAAGCATAGTACCTAGCATCTTGCTCTGCCAATTGTGAAGCAATATGGATTTGGAAACTGATGTCAAGAATATTTGACATGGAGTTGGACACCGTAGTGATTCTTTGTGACAACCAGAGTTACATAAAGATGATATAGAATCCATTGTTCCATGATAAATCAAAGCACATATAAATCTGATACTTCTATATAAGGGATATGGTACAAAAGGGAGCTATAAAAATATATTATGTGAGTACCGATGAGAAATTTGTTGATGTGCTGACCAAGCCTCTATCTCGAGTAAAGTTTGAATATTTTGTGACAAGCTTGGTGTAGTTTGAAAAGACTTTCCTCACAAGGAGGAACAATGATGGTACTACAAATGATGAAGATATGGACTCTCTTTGAAAAGGAGGAACAAGTTGAATATATGGACTCTCCTCAGAAAGGAAGAGAAGGTCAAAGATATGAACCCTCCTCGGAAAAAGGGGTAGCATGTTGATAATATGGATCCTCCCAGGAAAGTGGGACTAATGAGAAGACTGACATCGATGATGGGATGACATTGAAACTCTAGTATGAAAGAGGCCAAGTTCATCGGAAGATGCTAACAAGGTCTGACATTCACTTGTGGACAATAGTATGGTCTTACAGGAAATATAAATATGTTCCTGAGAGTGGTCCTTACTAAGGATGGCCCTGTAGACGTCACTCTCGCATGGAGAGTACTCGCATTCATTTGTGGATATCGTATAATAACACTCACTCTAGAGTGGTCCTAACCTTATTTGTAAGTATTCTATATGATGATTCCTCATGGATGACAAGGTTAGCATTCACATGTGGTCAAGATCTGATTTGGAGACCTTAATCTTGTATGGAGAGAATACCTACATTTATATGTATATTCCATAGAATAACACTCATTTGGGAGTGGTCCTAGCATTAGTGGTAAGGATTCTTTATGATGAGTCCTCACAGACGTCGTAGTATAACACTTGCTTGGGAGTGGTCCTAACCTGAGTGGCAAGGATGTTCTATGATGAGGGCTTACATTTATATGCGTTCGAGATCTGCTCTACAAAACATACTCTTGTATGGAGAGTATGCCTACATGTATGTGTAGATGTCATAGTATAACACTCACTTAGGAGTGGGCCTAGCTCTAGTAGGATGAGGATGGTCTACATTGAGTCCTTACGAATGGCAGGGCCTGCATCTAGGTGCGGTCGAGATATACATTCAATTGTAGAGGATTCAGTTGGTCGATAATATGAAGTCTCCACGTTAAGGGGGACTAGGTTGATGGGGGATTGCATCATCCTTGGACCTATGACCTAAAGAGATAGGGATTTATCATCATACAAAGAGATCATGTGTACAGCAGGTAGCATGGTAGAAAAGTATCAAGTAGATCGAAGTGCAGTTGCAAAGGATAAAGAAGATTGAAGTGTTGCTGCAAAGGATCGAAAGGATATAAGTGTTGTTACAAAGGATTGAGAAGATCGAAGTGCTGCTGAAAAGGATCGAAAGGATATAAGTGTTGTTACAAAGGATTGAGAAGATCGAAGTGTTGCTGAAAAGGATCGAAAGGATCAAAGTGTTGCTACAAAGGATTAAGAAAATCAAAGTGTTGTTGCAAAGGATTTAAAGGATTGAAGTTTTGTTGCAAAGGATAGAAAGGATCAAAGTGTTGTTGCAAAGGATCGAGAAGATCAAAGTTCTACTACAAAGGATCGGAAGATCAAAGTGTTGCTATGAAGGATCGAAAGATCGAAGTGTTGCTACAAAAGGGCCAAGTGATCATATGATGCAGAAGATGAAGACATTGAAGAGTAATTGTTCCAATTACTTATTGTCAAAAATTCCTATGACGTATAAATGTATTATCTCGATACTGCTAAAGATGCTCTCTCTTGTGACTCCTATAGTATATGATGATGGTGTCAGTAGAATAACCTTCTTGTTAAGGGGGGTTGTTGAAATATTGTAACTTAAAAGGATATTATAAATGTATTTTTCTTATGTAACCCAAGGGAGATGTTATTATTCCTCCATCGAGGCGTTACTATTATAATTGGTCATCATAGATTCATGAGGTAAAGCCTCCATTGTAAGTTGGGTCATTACTTCCCTAATGAATAATATAAAATATTGTTTTGAGTCTTCCTAGGTGAAGTTGACCCAGTCAGTTAAGTGGGTCTGACTTGTCTAGGGTAAAATTTAGTTGACACATTATGTATAAATAGAGGAGTTTTGTACCTCATTACAACACGAAATCAATCACTTGTGTAGCGCATAGAAGAGAGAGAGAGAGAGAGAGAGAGAGAACAACAAGGAGGAGAATACCTATTTTGGGGTTGTATCTTATACATATTATACAAAGGAATTTTTGTTGAGTTTTCTTCCCCTTAAGGGTTTCCAAGGATAAATATTATGCCTATCTTGTGATTGTGTTTCTTTCAGTGATTCTGCATATGCTACTGTTGTGAATTTGGATTGAACACTAATGATATCTAGTCTAGCTTATGAAATCTTAAAAAATATTAACAGGTTACATGTGGGAAGATCTGACAGATTGAATGACTAGGTATTTCCCACATTTCCCTTCAGTTTCAACTCAGTTTTATGCACTACAATGAGGAATTTCTCTCTGCAAACACCCAGGGCTGAAGTAAGTTGTTATAGAAGTATGGTTACTATGATTCTTAGCGACATTGCACTCGCATGATTCACGATTGAAGCCATGATACATATGTTGGTCAAGGAAAAGGCCACCATCATCACCATCATATTTACAAGAAGCTAAAGACATAATCGGTGATGAGGTTTCGAATAAGAGGATGAAATGGAAGAGTCTGATGACGAAAGATAAGACGTAGATGAAATGGAATATTTCATCATTGAAGAAGCACAAGAAGTCGATAAGATGGAATACTTTACACAGAAGATGATTAGATACCGAGTTGCATGGTCAACAAAGAAGAAGTTGCAAAACATGATCCTCCTGTGAGAGGAAAAATACCAAACGACAAATGCCTATGCATGCACTTCGGGTCCCATATTCCACTTTTATAATTGGTGATGTTGATGATATTTTCCATATTGTGCATCCTATCACTCTGAAATAGTAACTTTATGTGATAGAAGAACGAAGGTAGGAAACAAAGGAAGCTATGAAGAATATAGAAGAAGCAGAAGCAATAAGTTATAAGGCTTTCAACCAAGTCTCACAGGCTTGGGTAGCTTTAGTTGAAGACACATAACTAGAGAAATTCACAAAGGAGCTGCACACAGTTGAAGAGGATGTGAACAAGATGAATAGCGCAATGAAAAAATTGAACTTAGCATATAAAATCACTAAGGCGACAGAGATGAAAAAATTGCAACAGCGGGTCACAGTGTTGCGTACGCAACAACAACAACACATAGAGAAGGTTGAATAGCTATAGGTTGAAGCTAAAAGGGCTACAAGCATTATTCATTTTGTTCACCAAAAGGTGAGAAAACAAACATAGCCAACTAAAAAGGTAATTCTGAAACATATCGTTTCCAGCCTTGTGGAGCAATTGAAGAAGACAGAGGAATAAGTCTGACAATAAGCATAAAGAGTAACAAAAATATTACAATTTTTTCAAAGCAACACCAACACAAGTGATTAGATGGAGGAATAATATTTGTGTGGCTTGGTATGATCCATAGGTGAGTGTTGGGGGCCTGTTATGCCTAGGGAAAGGTAAGAATAATTCACTTAGAATTATGTGTAAGTATGAAAATAGCTAAGGAAAAAGAAGAGAAAGGAGATGCGATAGAAAGAAGGAAAGAAGAACAAATGAAGGAAAAGAAGGAGAATGAGGTGCAATGGAGGAATATAAAGAGAATCTGTGATAGAAAAGAATCCACGACCGAGGAAGAAGTCGCAATAGAAGGAAAGGATGTGACATAGAAAGAACGTGACATAGTGGATCCATGTCAGAAGACATGCAAAGACGTAATGGTTAAAAAGCGACAGGTCAGAAAGATCGTGGATATGAGGTTGGCTAGAGTCGACAGAATCCACACGAAGGTATGTTTGTAAGTCAGGTTGTTAGTGCCTACTTACATGTGTCGCTAGAATAGGAAAAACAATCCATTGGTTGTTAGATTTTTATCATTTAAGCTAGCATTAACTTAGGATCTTAACTAAGAGAATAACAAGCACAACAATCAAACACATAAGACAATGAACACAAAGATTTTCCTCGGGGAAACCATAAAGGAGAAAACCTCGCAACTTCCTCAAAGATAGAATCAACACCAAATAGCAAAGCCCCAAAAATAGTAAGATGATATCCCGACAGTAGTAGCCTCTTTCTTTCTAGCCCCAGCAACTTCTTCTTCCTCAGCTATGCACTACAACTGAGCGAGAATGAGTGTGTGATAAATAGAGAGGCTCACTCTCTATTTATACTAATTCATGACTTGACAATGACTCACTAGGTTCGAATTCTCTGGGAGAGTCTAATAACCCTAGTGCCCTAGAACTGCGAGGACTTTAACCCTTGAACAATAGGAGGGTTACCCACAATGACTTGACATGACTTGTTTACATTATAGAACCTCCCGATAGGAACATCAGGGCATGACATGATTCAAATACATTACAAACACTTCCCAGAATAAACATCGGGGTACAAGACATAAGATATACAAGTGAATACATTTTGAAGTTACAAATACATCAACATTCCCTCTTAACTAGGAAGGTATTCTTTCGACACAATTTTCAGCACTGGTCTTCTTCTCTGTATCGAATGCATCATCTCGTCATCTTCATCTTCAAGTTGTCTTCATCTTCAAATCTTCTTCATCTTCAAGTCTTATTCGTCTTCAAGTCTTCTTCATCTTCAAGTCACCTTCGTCTTCAAGTATTCTTCTAAGTCATCTTCTTCTTCAATTCTTCTTCATCACGGGATCTGGAGCATCATGACTGTTGGATCATCACTGTTGGACCATCATCACTATATCATCATCAAATCTAGATCATCACTTGATTTGGATCATCATCAAGACTGGATCATCATCACATTTGGATCATCACTTGATCTTGATCATCATCAAGTCCGGATCATCATCATCAGTGCTATCTCAGAATGGTGCTATCTCTCGATTCTTCTCGTCACAAGAAGTTCTACAGAGCTAGCCCCTTTTCATGCTGGTTGTAGGCCTATCCTTCATGTAGGCCTTCAACACTTATATCTGACCCTAAGTCAGAATGACCTGCACAGCTCTCACATCTGACCATGTGTAAACACATCACGCCAGAATGGATCAGCACTTACATCTGACCTCATCTTGTCAGAAAGGCTCTGCACTTACATCTGACCTCATCTTGTCAGAAAGGCACAGCACTCACATCTAACCATGTGTAAACACATCACGCCAGAATGGCTAGGCACTTACATCTAACCTCATCTTGTCAAAAAGGCTCTACACCTACATTCGACCATGTGTAAACACATTGCATCGAAAGGGCTCTCGGTCCCAAATTGAGGATTCCTGGTAACTGACCAGGTGCCTCCATTCTCACAGAGAATGGCATCAGCCCTTATATCTGATCAAGTGGGAACACATCCCTCAATCACATTAGAATGGCCATGCACTCACATCTAATCATGTAAGACTGCATCCAACAGTCATATCAAAATGGCCCTTAGTCCTAGACTGAGTATTCCTAGTAACTGACCAGGTGCCTCCATTCCAAGAATGAAATTCATCTCTTATATTTGATCATGTAGGAACCAATCCTACAGTCACATCAGAATGGCTCAGCACTTACATCTAACATGGAAGGAACCAAATCATCTCACCATGACAAAATGGATTAGGCCTTACATCTGACCATGGAAGGAACCTAATCCTCTCACCATGTCAGAATGGCTCTAGGTCTCATCATTTCCCATTTGAGGGAACCTCGATTTGGAGAACACCAAGCTTTTCCCTGAAGTACTCAAACTTCACTCTAGCCAATGGCTTCATCAACACATCAGCTATCTGTTCGTCCGTCACAACATAGGGAAGCTTCCCTGCTCCTCTCTACACCATATCCTTGATATAGTAATACTTGATCTCGATATGCTTTGACTTGTCATGGACCACTGGATTCTATGACAACTTTACACAACTATGGTTGTCGCAATATATACAAGTAGCATCCAATTGGAGATCAAATAAATCAGAGAGTAGCTTTCTTAGCCACATCTCATTGCAACTTAGCTAAACAAGATGTGATATATTTTTCTTTAGCTGTACTCAGTGCCACACAGGGCTGCTTCCTGCTAAACCAAGAGATAACACCTGATCCCATACTAAAGCAGCATCCTGAAGTACTCTTCCTATCGATGGCACTTTCTGCCCAATCTGAATCAACATAACCCTCCAGGTTAATCCTTTGATTTGCTTCATACTTGAGCCCATAATCAACTATACCCTTCAGGTACCTCAGAATATGCTTTGCAGCAATCAAGTGAACATGTCTCGGATCTGTCAGGAACTGGCTTAAGGTGTTCACAGCAAAGCAAATATCTTGTCTTGTGTTTGTCATGTACATCAAGGACCCAATCATCTGATGATACATTGTAGCATCAACCACTTCTGATGAAGCAACACTCAATAGATTTAGGTTTAATGCCATAGGCGTGGTTATGGCCTTGTAGTCCATCATCCCGAATCTCTTCAGAATCTCTACTGCATACTTCCTTTGTCCAAGGAAGATTCCATCCATATTTTTCCACACCTCCATGCCTAAGAAATAGTTCATCATACCCAAGTCTTTCATTTCAAACTCGGCAGCAAGTTTCCTCTTTGTATCAGCAATCAACCCATCCATACCTATTACAAATAGATCATCCACATACATTAGGAGTATCACTGGATTTCCATCTTCAACCTTGTAGTAAAGATTGGAATTTGCTTTACTCTTGGTAAAGCCCAAACTGGATAGGAATCCATCAATTCTTCCATACCATGTCCTTGGTTCCTATTTCAAACCATACAGAGCTTTCTTCAATCTACACACATGAGACTCCTTGTCATGTGTCTCAAAATTGAGTGGCTGCTCCACATACACTTCCTCTTCTACTACACCATTCAAGAAAGCAGTCTTAACATCCATCTGGTGTATCTTCCATTTCATCACTGCAGCCAGAGAAAGTACTGATCTAATGGAAGTGTATCTGGCTATAGGTGCAAAAGTTTCTTCATAATCTATTCCTTATTTCTGGGAGAAACCACGAGCCACAAATCTTGCTTTATATTTCTCTATGCTGCCATCTGCAGCATGCTTGATCTTGTAGATCCATTTGGAAGCTACAATGGACTTCCCTTCTGGTCTTAGGACAACATCCCAAACGTCATTCTTCATGATCGATTGATACTCTTTGATCAAAGCATCCTTCCATTCTTTCCTTTCTACCACTTCTTCCTAGTTGTAAGGTTCTTTATCAATAATGTCACATAGCATGGCTACATAACTATAGCAGGACCTAGTTCTCTTCATTCCTCTGTTTGTTTCTTCTGAAGCTCCATATCTTTCTGCACCTTGGATAATTTCACGTACCCAATTAGGTTTCCTCTTATGAGGATTATTCTCCTTAGGTGGATCTATAGGTTCTTGAGGCTCTTCTAATTCTTGATCTTCTTCTTGAATTTCTTCGTTCATGGTTGTATCATGAATTTTGGGTGCTCTTGTTTCTTCAGGTTCTTTAGCCAGTCTCTTCCTGGATTTGATGTAGGCTGAATCTTCGTCAAATGTTACATCTCTACTAATGTCAATCTTCTTGAACCCTGGGAAGTATATTCTGTAAGCCTTCAAGCTTTCAGAGTATCCCACAAATATACCCTTCTTTCTAAAAGGATCTAACTTCGTCCTCTTTTCTTTCAAAAGGTGTATGTATACAATACAGCTGAATAATCTGAGATGGATGAATTTTGGTTTCTTGCCGAAGAAGACTTCTTCAGGAGTCTTGTTCTCAAGTACTCTGTGTGGAGTACAATTATGTACATACACTGCTATTCTAGCAGCTTCTGCCCATAGATGCATGGGAATATCTTGGTCATGAAGCATGGCCCTTGCTGCTTCCATGATCGTTCTATTCTTTCTTTCTGCAATCCCATCTTTTTGTCGATTATATGGAGTGGATAAATCCCTATTAATCCCCGAGTTTTTGCATAGCTCTTTGAATTCATTTGATGTGAATTCTCTGCCATTATCTAATCAAAAGGTATTGATCTTCTTTTCTGTGTGATTCTTGATCAAGGCTTTGAATTCCTTGAACTTGATGAATACTTCATATTTGTTCTTCATAAAGTATATCCATGCCTTTCTAGAAAAAACATCAATAAAAGAAACATAGTATACATACCCGCTTAGTGAACTGGATGACATTGGACTGCATACATCAGAGTGGATGATTTCCCAGATTCATTTTTCCTTGCTTTCGCTACTTGGAAATGTCTTCTTTGTGTTCTTCCCTTTTGCACATCCTTTGCATACACCTTCATGTTTTGTTTGCATTTTTGGGAGACCTTCAACAACTTTGCTTGCAAGTGGTAGTGCTCTGTAATGCACATGTGCAAGCCTTCTATTCCAAAGCTCATCTGGTTCTACCGAGTCATGAACCAAAGCTTGTTTTGGTTGGCCCTTCAATTTGTATAGTCCTCCTTCTTGTTCCCCAATCACTATTGCATCATCAAAAGACTTTCCCTTTGGCCACATGAGGACTTGGACATCTACAAATGCAACCCTTATTCCTCTTGTATCCAATGCAGATATGGAGAGGAGGTTCTTCTTTAGTCCAGGTACAAACAATACATCTTTCATCTTGATAGACTTTCCAGAGTCTAGCTTGTATGAGGATTCGACACTACCTTTTATTGGATACTAGTATTCATCTCCGAGTTTCACCTTGTGAGGTAATTCATGTTCAGATAGTTTCACAAAGGATTCCTTGAATCTGTTGGTGAAATTGTCATTGATGCCAACATGGACTTGTAGTGGCCCCACGGGAAGTCCTTAGACCCACAGTTGGTGATTTGATGACCCTGCAACCCTTGTTGGGGTCATGGAGTTCTTGGTATGATGAAGAAGCCCATGAAGACTTGGTATCCCTGATGAAGACCATGATGCCCTTGCAAAGGTCATGAAGACTTGGTATCCCTGATGAATACCATGATGCCCTTGTAAAGGTCATGGAGCCCACTACTTGCACTTGACATAGTTAGATGGCATAATGATGTGGTCATGAGGTCTTGGAGATGGACCTAGTGTATAATTAAGATTTGGCATCCATATACATAATGATATGATGGCACACTTGTTTGCTAACGATCCATAAGACCACTTGATGATGGGCTTGCTCAATATTAAATAATATCTTGAAAGAGTTCTTGAAACACTTGCACATGGTGCCCCTGGGTATCGAAGCCACACACACTTGGTTGCTTATGATCAAGGGTTTATGATCATGGAGGTGGAGCCCATGGATATTTTGAAGATGACCTTGAAGATGTCGGCTTCAAATAAAAAATGAGGTCATGTCGGCTCAGCATAAGTTCAGGTCGGCTTCAACATAAAAATAAAATATTGAATTATTGCTATGTCGGCCCCAATAAAAATAAATAAATTAAATACAAGTCGGCTCAGCAAAATATGGAGGAGATTTAGTATAAATACCATCTCAAGATTTCATTTTTGCAATGTGAAATTTCAGTGGAGCTCTGAGGTAATTCGCAGCAGCTAGGAGCAGTAGTCTGGAATGTTTTTTTGGAAATTGTTGGGTAGTAGCAGAACTGTCTCAAATCTGCAGTAGCACTTGTTGGACTGAGGGGTATACCAGCACAAGGTCTGAAGAGAATTTGGTGGTTTTTGGATGCCCTAAATGAGGCAGCAGTCTGAATTTCATCTTTTTACAGCAGCATAGATCCAAATTTTTTTCAAAGAGAAAGAACATCTCTTTTGGGGTTAAAACGTATGTTTTGATACAGTCCGAGTTTCATTTATCTTTGAACATCCACAGAGTTGTTGGATGATTCACTGTTGAGCTTGCACAAGTCTTTACACAGTTCAAGTTTTGCAGCATTCGAGGGTTTAACATAATCCAAGTTGGTTGGGTCAGTTTCTCTTCTGCATGAACAGTCAAGATATGAGTTTGTATACAGCACATACATTCACAGTCTAAGGTAATCTACAGTATTTATGTTTTCTTCCTGAACATTCCGAGTTGGTTGGATGCTTGTCAGCTAGAATAGACCATCATATAGTCTAAGGTTTTGAATCCTCTTACACAGTCTTGAATGCATGAAAGTGTTGATAAAGGTGACGACAAAATGATTGCCCTAGTCTAATGATAGTCCTAGAAGATGAAGCATGACCACTCTAGAAGATGAAGTATGAACAATCTAGAGGCTTTGATGTTCATGTCTGCAATTCACATAGTCAAAACAATCCGAGTATTGAAGGATTTCCAAGAATAGTCTAAGTTTGATGCTCTTCCAAGTTGACAAAGAAATAGGCCCTAGCTTTGAGACTTGTTTCGAGGTCTCCTCTATGCACACAGTCTAAGATTTGAAGTCCACACAATCCCGAAGTTTGATGGTGAAGGCAGATTGATTGAGGTAAAATCAATTCGTAGAGGTTGATTGAACTGTGGCAGCTTCTGAAGAAATTCGGGTGAGGTGAACTTTTGCAGCAACAACCATTATACTCAGTTTTTGGTAAGTTTTATTGTCTCTGATTTTTGGGCTTTAGGACATCACTGAACTAGCAGTTTGAAGAATTGGGTGGATGCTTTGTTGAACATATGGAGGACTGAAATTTAGATAGACAGAGGCTGAGGCAACTTGTGGATGTTACAAGCATTTCATGGATTTTAAAGGCAGCAACAACATGATTTTATGGGATGGTGAATGACTGAAAAGACTAGGCATGATATATGTTGTGAACAATGTTTTGATGACTTAGCAGACCCTTTGAATAAGCAGCTTTGACATGGGCGTGAATAGAATCTGTGGTGACATGATATGAGCCTGAACACCTGTGTATTAGAATATCTTGGCATGTGAACATAACTTAGAATTTGGAGCAAATATGAAGGCTTGATTGTGGTGACATAATGACAAAGCAGCAACCCAAGTAACACACTCAGCCAATGAATGGGGTACATTCAGATAAGATAAGTGCATAGATGTACAGTGTTGTGATTACAGTATTGTGTGTACAAGTAAAGTGAGTGTGTATGTTTAGTGAATGAACTCTGTATGTACAGAGATATAAGTGAACAAGTGTATGTAATGTGCTTATATACAGTGAGTATATGTATATACAGTAAAGGGTATGTTAGTGTACAAGTAAATGATGTGAAAATAGTCATGAGATGATACATCCTATGATACATACACATACCTTTGATGATGACAATATGACAGTACTTCTGTGAACAATGACAAGTGACATATGTATGAATGTAAAATGAGTGAGTAGAGTGGTATGAGTATATATACAGTGATAAACAATGATGCACAAGTATATGAACAGTAGTATGTGTAAGTGATATGCAGTGGATGTATAATGAGTGATCAATGAAGTGTGTAAGAGTATAGAAGTGTGGTATATGAAGTGGGATGTATGCAGTAGTATGTGATATGCAGTGACTTCAGTGGTATTGATGAAATATAAATGTACAGTAAATGGTAAGTGTGTGAACAGAGCAGGCACAAAGATGTACACTAAGTGAAGTGTGTGTATGTGTTGAAGTGCACAAGTGTGTGTACTAGTAGATTTCATAGTACAATGGAGTTGTGATCTATACTCTATGAGAAATCTGTGATGTTGATGTATTCTCATGCACTATGATGCACATGCAATGATGATGCTAGCATTAATGGTTTTTTATGACTGATATATACTTGAAATCTGGGACCAGTTGAGGATGTTAACCTTCAGCAGATTAAAAATAAGACATTTGACAGAGACAAGTGAATGTCTTCACTTGGATGTGACATTAGAATGATATGCTGATAAGCAGAAGTTAATGACAGAGAACAATTTCTGTGTTGACAGATAGTGTGACAAGGCAATGACAAGTTGAAGGCATGATTGAGGACAGATTGATGACCAACAGAGATGCTGAGCAACAGTGATAAACAGATGATCAACAGACATGATGACTAGCGTTGATGAACAAATTGACCAGTAGATTGATGAGATTGACTAACAGTATTGAACAAAGATGATTGATGAGCAGCGTTGATGTACAACAGAGATTGAGAAGTGGTTGCAGCAGTATTGATGAGAGTGTTGAGCAGATGATCAACAGTATTGACCAACAGCAGAACAAATTGAAGAGACAGATGATGTTGATGTGAATAGTGAGCTTAAATTGTAAATGCAAGCTTGACTTGCATTTGAGGTTAGGATACCTCAAACCCTTTTTAGACCCTGCTAAGAAGGGTTTGAGGTATCCTAACCTCAAATGCAAGTCAAGCTTGCATTTTATAAGAAGGGTTTGAGGTATCCTAAACTCAAATGCAAGTCAAGCTTGCATTTACAATTTAAGCTCACTGTTCACATCAACATCATCTGTCTCTTCATTCTGTTCTGCTACTGGTCAATACTGCTGATCATCTGCTCAACACTCTCATCAATACTGCTACAACCACTTCTCAATCTCTGTTGTACATCAACGCTGCTAATCAATCATCTTTGTTCAATATTGTTGGTCAATCTCATCAATCTACTGGTCAATTTGTTCATCAACGCTAGTCATCATGTCTGTCGATCATCTGTTTATCACTGCTGCTCAACATCTCTGTTGATCATCAATCTGTCCTCAATCATGCCTTCAACTTGTCATTTCCTTGTCACACTATCTGTCAACACAGAAATTGTTCTCTGTCATTAACTTCTGCTTATCAGCATATCATTCTAATGTCACATCCAAGTGAAGCCATTCACTTGTCTCTGTCAAATGTCTTATCTTCAATCTGCCGAAGGTTAACATCCTCAACTGGTCCCAGATTTCAAGTATATATCAGTCATCAAAAACCATTAATGCTAGCATCATCATTGCATGTGCATCATAGTGCATGAGAATACATCAACATCACAGATTGCTCATAGAGTATAGATCAAAACTCCACTGTACTATGAAATCTACTAGTACACACACTTGTGCACTTCAACACATACACACACTTCACTTAGTGTACATATTTGTGCCTGCTCTGTTCACACACTTACCACTTACTGTACATTTATATTTCATCAATACCACTAAAGTCACTGCATATCACATACTACTGCATACATCCCACTTCATATACCACACTTGTATACTCTTGCACACTTCATTGATCACTCATTATACATCCACTGCATATCACTTACACATACTACTGTTCATATACTTGTGCATCATTGTTTATCACTGTACATATACTCATACCACTCTACTCACTCATTTTACATTCATACATATGTCATTGGTCATTGTTCACAGAAGTACTATCATATTGTCATCATCAAAGGTATGTGTATGTATCATAGCATGTATCATCTCATGACTATTTTCACATCATTTACTTGTACACTAACATACCCTTTACTGTATATACATATACTCACTGTATATAAGCACATTACATACACTTGTTCACTTATATCTCTGTACATACAGATTTCATTCACTAAACATACACACTCACTTTACTTGTACACACAATACTGTAATCACAACACTGTACATCTATGCACTTATCTTGTCTGAATGTACCCCATTCATTGGCTGAGTGTGTTACTTGGGTTGCTGCTTTGTCATTATGTCACCACAATCAAGCCTTCATATTTGCTCCAAATTCTAAGTTATGTTCACATGCCAAGATCTTCTAATACGCAGGTGTTCAGGCTCATATCATGTCACCATAGATTCTATTCACGCCCATGTCAAAGCTGCTTATTCAAAGGGTCTGTTAAGTCATCAAAACACTGTTCAAAACATATATCATGCCCAGTCTTTTCAGTCATTCACCATCCCATAAAATCATGTTGTTGCTGCCTTTAAAATCCATGAAATGCCTGTAACATCCACAAGCTACCTCAGCCTCTGTCTATCTGAATTTCAGTCCTCCATATGTTCAACAAAGCTTCCACCCAATTCTTCAAACTACTGGTTCAATGATGTCCTAAAGCCCGAAAATCAGAGACAATAAAACTTACCAAAAACTGAGTATAATGGTTGTTGCTGCAAAAGTTCACCTCACCCGAATTTCTTCAGAAGCTGCCACAGTTCAATCAACCTCTACGAATTGATTTTACCTCAATCAATCTTCCTTCACCATCAAACAAATGCAACCCTTATTCCTTTTGTATCCAATGCAGATATGGAGAGGAGGTTCTTCTTTAGTCCAGGTACAAACAATACATCTTTCATCTTGATAGACTTTCCAGAGTCTAGCTTGTATGAGGATTCACCACTACCTTTTATTGGATACTAGTATTCATCTCTGAGTTTCACCTTGTGAGGTGATTCACGTTCAGATAGTTTCACAAAGGATTCCTTGAATCCTGTCATATGTTTGGAAGCACCACTGTCTATAAGCCAATCATTGTTGTCATGTGTGATAGTTCCCATGAGAGCGGAAATCAGAACATATTCTTCATCACTTGAAGAATCATCACTATCTTGTTTGTTTCTCTTTGTGGAAGGTTCGTCATCCTCTGCAGCATGAGCATGATGTCTTCTCTTGTTTCCCTTATTCTTGTGAGAGCTACTTTTGTTTCTAGGACAATCTCTAGCAAAGTGTCATCTTTCATCACATGTATAACAAATGAGCTTAGACTTATCTCTAGGATTTCTAAAGTTATTCCTTTGATGAGAGTGCTTACCTTTGTGGTGGCTAGATTTGGTTTTCTTGGATTGTACTTTGAGAGCTTGATCTTCACTTCCCATTTTTTCTTCTCAAGCCGCTATCTGAGCTTCTTCTTGAGAGCATTCTTCCCATATTCTGATGAATTTCACTAACTTCTTTCTGGCACAGATCCCTTGAATGAAAGAGTCCCATGTCCTAGGGAGACCATTCAAGGTGGTCATTACAATCTTTGCATTCTCCACTTCTTCATCTACTACTTCAAGGTGTTCTTTGATCTAGGAGACCCTTGTGAAGTATGACTGTATGGTCTCCGCATTCTAGATCTTCACATTCTTCAGTTGGTTCCTCAAGGTCATCTTCCATTTTATGTTCTTTCCTTCAAACAATTTGGTTAGGGCATCAAACATAGCTTTAGGTGTCTTTAGGGAGGACACCTATGGTATGAGGTGATCCTTGATTGAATCAGCAATAATCCTCTTAGCCATAAACAACTTCTTCTTATGTAAGGCCTTAGCCTCATCTCCCTCTGGAGCTGGAATCTCCTCATTGATGTAGGAGTCCAACTCATTTTCTTCCTAGACCAGGGAGATCCTATACTTCCAGGCTCGAAAGTTACCAGCTCCCTCAATATTTTCATCAATCTTGGTATGATGAGACATCTTAACTGAGAACCTCAAATGGAAATACAAAAGATTTAGATCTTACCAGATCAAGATGTCAGATCTGAATATGGAGCTGAATTTCTGTAGTGTTGGTTCAGGAGCAGATTAGGGTTTGGCTTTTTTGGAGTTTTGTCCAACCAAATGCTTTGATCTTGATCTATAAACTTCCATTTTGAGGAGGATACCAATCCAGGCCTGGGATCACTCAAAAGTTCCACTTCTATGGAAAGCCCTAATTTTTGGCTCTAGTGTCGGGTCAAAAACTGAAAATGCTCAGAATCAGATTCTGCTTCGACAGAAAGATGCACCCTGGGGAGGAGAGTTATTCCAACCTTATTTTGCTGAAAATATATGGAGAGAGATCCAAAAAGTAGGAAGCCCTAGTTCTCGTAGCTGCATAGTGTCTTCTTCTCAGGTTAGCTCTGATACCATGTTAGATTTTTATCATTTAAGCTAGCTTTAACTTAGGATCTTAATTGAGAGAATAACAAGTACAACAATCAAACACATAAGACAATGAACACAAATATTTTCCTCAAGGAAACCATAAAGGAGAAAACCCCACAACTTCCTCAAAGATAGAATCAACACCAAATAGTAAAGCCCAAAAAACAGTAAGATAATATCCGGACAGCAGTAGCCTCTTTCTTTCTAGCCCCAGTGACTTCTTCTTCCTCAGCTATGCACTACAACTGAGTGTGAGTGAGTGTGTGATAAATAGAGAGGTTCATTCTCTATTTATACTAATTCCCGACTTGACAATAACTCACTAGGGCCAACTTCTCTAGGAGAGTCCAATAACCCTAGTGCCCCGGAACTACGGGGACTTTAACCCTTGAACAATAGGAGGGTTACCCACAATGACTTGACATGAATTGTTTACATTATAGAACCTCCCAATAGTAACATTGAGGCATGACATGATTCAAATACATTACAAACACTTCCTGGAATAAACATCGAGGTACAAGACATAAGATATACAAGTGAATACATTCTGATCTTACAAATACATCAACATTGGCTAACTATAGGAATTCGAGTGAGAAAGCAACATGTACTGAGTCTGTAAAGAGTCTATAAAAGGAGGAACCCAAGTTGTATGTAGGTTAGCCTCTCTATCCCCTTGAGCCTCTTGATCATCATTATCTTAGAGTCTGGTAGTTTTGCTAAGTACATTGACTCGAGAATCTATAGTTGAGTGCACAAAAGTGTAGAAGAGAATGAGTCGATCCATACTGTGTGCAGATCAGTAGTAGAGTTAAGTAGATGAAGATCAATGACATAATATAAAGATGTTATGAGAGGATAAAGTAGTCTATATAGATAAACAAGGAATATCTAGAATAGAGTTTGCATCTTAGTGCGCAAACCAAAGGTTCCATATATTTCTCATTCCATATAAAGAGAACCTTTGTGGTTTTTTCCCAAATGGGTTTCCATGTTAAACTCAGTGTTATCTGTGTGAAATTTGAATGTGATTAAGTCGCAAGTGTATATGTTGTTGTGAATGAATGTTGATGTAAATGCTTATGAATGAGTTTAAATATATTAGTCACATTGTTATATGTTGAATGCACCTATGTTGCACTATGGCTATTGTTATATTATTTACAAAGTAACAAGTGTGTCACATTCTATATATGCATAGTAGGCATAAATAATCCATCCACAGGATTCAATCGAGCGCCTTGGAAGAATTCCAAGGGACACAGAATCCCCCACCCAACTATGGAAAGATATATCGGGTGAGACAGCATCTATGTCGTAGGTGTTGTCAATTGGGATTTTCTATGTTATGCCAATATCTTGGGCTTTTTTGTGCACAAGAGAAAAGGGAATGAACGTTGGTTGAAGAGATTCCAGAAGGCCTACAGAGCACATCGAGGACATATTCAAGGATTTTGGATGTTGTTGGGCTGAGCATATTCAAGCCTCCTTATTTATTAGTCTATAATTTTTTTTGTAACCTTCTTTTGTACCTCCATCACCTTCATGCTTCTAAGTTATTTCCATCTCTGAGATATTAAAAATCCATATGAGGCAGCCTTTTACCCTACTTCATGGGTCCTGTTTTATGGTGAAACTTTCTATGATAATGAATGTATGATGAAGTATTCATGATATGTGCATGGCATAAAATATGTTTTCCTTATGGTAATATTGCTTCCATTCAATTGCATTGTGTGTTAACATATGAATTAGACTTTTGATCAATACATTATTCCCCTATTGAAGAAATAATATTTATTCACAACATTACCTTGTTCGTCTATTTTGTTCATTCCATCATATCACCATCCAACAAAAGATACATGTCTAATATTTCAGAAGCAATGCATATTTACTTTGTCATATCCTGATATTCTTGATATATAGTTATTGAATATAACAAGCAAGTATACTATAGGTTTATGTTCCTTAAACAAAAGAATTGCAAGTACAAACAAGTATAAATTTGTTGATTCCTTGACATAGCCCCTATTCATCTAGGAACATATCAAGGGATAGTATCTTTTCTAGCACCATTTCTAGGGATGGAGAAGTTCAAATTATTTTCCCTACATATGAAAAATACTTATATTTGATTCTTGATAGTGAATGAAAGTCAAACACCATCATGTGTAAAGTTCACTTGGTGACTCCACTAAAGAAAATCTACCATCTATAAGGAGGAATGCCAGAGTCAATACTACATCTAAAAAAATTGGGATTCTACAAGTTCCTAAAAATTTGGTCACTTGGAGAAACATACATGAGAGACAACTTTCCCCGTCTTTAAGTAGTCCTTAAATAAGTCGCCCTTTTTCCTTTTATTTAGATTTGTAAGAATTCTTTTATATTTTTTATACTCCTATAGCTACCTACCCACCATTTCAAATTCATGGTGAGACTTTAATAGATCTGTAAAATCTCCCTCTTACTTTTCCTGAAAGTGTTCAATCTTCTTTACAACATGTTCTAGAGAACCATAAGATCCATATAAATCTTAAATATAGGAACCTCACTCACCAACATTTAATGGTTGGAGAAAGAGGAGGATGTTGTAATCCACCACCCCCACCACCATTAAATCCATGGGTAGCACCAAGATATGGCCCATTGAACCTACCTTGAAATTTACATGAACTTCCTAATAAATCTCAAGCTATTACCCAAATATGATGGTGAAAACAAAACTATTTTTTAATAACATTTGGAATCTTTTAAAGACTTCACATACAACATGTTCATAGAATGTGATCAAGTTTTCATAAGATTTTTGTCAAAATTTTTGAAGGAGATATCCAAAAATGGTTTGGAGGAGAACCTGCCACTTCAAGTAATTCTTGTCTAGTCTTGGAATCCACTTTCATGAGACAATGGGGAGAAAAGAGAGATCGTATTTAATACTTAACATAATTTGCGTCTCTAAGGAAAATAAATGCATGACCTATTTTAGATTAATCAAATATTTATTAAACTATACAAAAATATTTGTGTTGTACCTTTCCAAGTAGCAACAAAGGTCACCTTTGATGAGCCTTTGAGCATGATTTTTCCATGATGTTGAGAGAAACAAGGTCAACTAATCTCTTGATTATGCAAGATGATGCTATAAACATTGAAGTGAATATGACAACCTCACGAAAGTTGAAACCTATTCATGACCAAGGTGAAAAGGATAAGAGAAAGAATAAATATGAGGTTGGTTCATCAAGGTTGAACAAATATTCTCAAAAGGAAAATGTTGAGGAAAATCCTAGGATAATTGAAAGTTTATCAAACAAATTAACTAGGCTAGATATGGAAGGTAATAACTCCAATAGCGATCCCAAAGTAGGAGCACTAAGAAATAAAAATCAATGTAGGATACCTTTAAAACCTAAAATTATGCATAGAGAAAGAAGACATGATGATCAACACATACATCCCCCCATGAGGGAAAATAACAATTTTTCCGATATTCCACTTCAATAAGAGTACATAGAACCCCAAGAAGAAATTTTACGACTTCAATATGAGTCTAATACTATCCATTTGACTCAATATTATTATGAGAATTCCTTACTTTCTAATAATCATAATTTTAACCATGAAGAAAAGGGTGAATATGAACTATACTTATCCAAATATGTCATGTCCCCTGTAACCATTAGATTGACCGATGGAAAAACATGATATGTCTCCAGGGTTATAACTTCCGCCCCCATGGCCATATTATGAATTTCATTAGCATTTAGTTTATTTGATACCACTCTTCCATGTCCCCGATTGATAATATAGCCAAGATAGCAAGACATGAGGCAACTCCATGGCTCAAATAAAAATATGGTCACACTTTGTCAGATCCCCATATCTCGATTCAACCATTAGAATACCTGAGCCATAATTGGGCTTCCAAATTACCCAAACAACAGAAAGAAATCCAGATCCATATAGATCCCTAGGATCAATCTCCTAATTCTTCATTAATCTTGGTTAATAGGTCATTAACATGGATTAATAAAAAACTCAATGGGTATAAACAAATCCTAAATGTCAAATTCAACCATTCCAATTTTTCTAAGCCTTCTCAACTATTCCAACATCGAGAATTAGAAATTGGAATGCACAACTAGTTCTGAAGAAACAACCTCCGACTTCCCAACTTTGACTACTTCCTTATGTACATTGGAAATTGGAAGTCAAAACTATAAAATGGGTTTCTAACTATACCATTATGACTTACCAACTTTGATGTCTCTGAGATCAGGATTCAGAAGTTGGAACCACAAAACTCATCTCAATGAACAACTACATACTTCTCGAATCTTAGTGATACCTTTCGTACAATAGGAGTCGGAAGTCAAAACTACAAAATGATTTTCCAACAATGAAACTTGGCTTGATGAATCTGATGTTTCTGACATCGAGAGTCAAAACTCAGAACCGAAAAATTGAACCTTGGTGAAACACCTCTACCGAGCTCACCCCGACATCCATACATCAGACCTCAAAAGTTCGGACCACTGAAAAAAAACCTTCCATGAATTCTTTGAGGCTGATATCGGCATCAAAAATTTAGCAATCCACTTGTACCTTGGGCTATCACCCCCGACTTTATATTTGAAAGTCATAACTCCACCATTGCTCTACCAATCCGACTCGATCCTTGATCCCTAACCTTGCTGATCTCTCCTATGATGTGGAACCACTACATTGGAATCCACATTCAAATGTCATGCTAGTTTTGACCACGGTACTTCAACATTGGCATCTTGGCATCGACATTGTCACACTAATCCCTCCATAAACAACTTGTTTCCCTCAGCGTTGGCACCAACAAGACAATCCATTTACCATCTTGTGTGTTGAGTTTTGGTGAAATATGTTGATGTTTGATCTTTAATTGCGAAAATACTGAGAACTTGAAATCAATCAACCATTCATGAACATAATCATTCACACATAACACCGGATGTACCCTAGGTAAAACCATCAAAACAATGAGGATGAAAAAACCCAACAAATATTCTTATTATAGATAACGGAGAATGACTTTTACAATAGCAGATTTCATTTGGCACCTAGATGCAAGATAAGAGAGAATACAAACACTCTAGGTGTCATCGTTGAATAATAGAGAAGATAGATAAGCCAAATGAACTTCGCAATGTGTCCAACACATAAATAACTTTCCAAATTCACTCTCACGCAGGATGTAGTGAATCACTACATGTCCTTTAGGATCTCATGCAAAATATAGTGAATGCCTCCACAGAAGAATAACTCAACTTTTTGATGTCCTTAATTCTACATACACAATGTGCAATGCCTTTCATCTTTGACATTATATTCATGCTCTACTGGATTTAGGATGAACCCACCTTCTAACTGACTGCTGTATCACATAGTTAGGATGCTAACTCAAGTGGCATCATGCAAGTGTCGTAACTCAAGTGTCATATTTTGACTTAAGTGTCATCTTCTAGTTTAACTAAAGTGTCATCATGCAAAACACTTTAGTTAACTAATTCTTATTTATTAACACTTTAGTTAACTCTTCTTTACTGAAATCATGCTAATTGATTTATTGAAGTGACCATTGTTAATGTCATTGATTCTTATCAATTCGAGTTTTCCTTAACCAACTGAATCCATTCTCAAGAGAATTTTTAATTCTCTTTGTTCTTAATGCATATTAACTTTAGATCTTAGCTTATCTTCACAGTCCATATGTTCCAACTTAAATTTATCTATCATATCAAATTATACTAAGACGATGTTTCTAATGTTATAATCATATTATATTACTCTCGTTCCAAGTGGTCATATGCTAAAGTAATTCACTCTAGAGGTGGGTAGTCTCTCCAAGAGACTAAATATATCATCCATCTCGAGTGACCATGGTTAGTAATACATAACACAAAATTAATGCTTGGACATGCAAAGCATCACCTCTACATTGGAGGTCCGCCTTAACACAAGAGGAGCTGGCTTGACACACAAGTCCTTAGCCTTGTCCAACTAGACTGTATATTATCATGACTTTGACATATCAAAGCATTCACCTCAACACATGAGGATTAACCTTTTACATAAAAGGATTAATCATTCTTAAGTCCAACCCAAGAATTTTACTCAAAGTTCCTAAATCCAACTTACTCCCCCTACCTCAACATGTGAGGCTCAATCTTGAAACACAAGATTGGCTTCGATAATGACTTGTGATGTTGTAACTTTAACACTCCATCTCAATGAGGGAGGAATTATTTTCCATGAAAATATTGTCTTGGAAGTACCTATACTTCGTCACTAATATGGGCTTAGTCAATCATATCTACAATATGCTCATCAGTAGCAATGTACTAGCACATGTTTGGACCATGTCTCTGATGAAGTGATACTTAATCTCAATGTATTTTGAGTTATCATGAAACACGGGGTTGTCTGAGAGATTAATGCATCTCTTATTATCAAAGTGAATGGCTATAGTATCATGCTTGACCCTGAACAACCCAAAAAGCAATTTCCTAATCCACACAGCTTCTCGACAGGTGGTACTAGCCACAACATGCTTTGCTTCTGTAGTACTAGCTGTAATATACTTTTTCTTCTGTAGTACTAGCCGCAATATACTTTTGCTTCTATAGTACTAGCTGCAATATACTTTGATTTTATAGTACTAGCCACAATACTACCACCCCAATTGGATTTGGCATAACCAAGTAACTTTACCTCACCACTGCAGGCATATTTGAGTGCATAAGCAATAGTACCTCGAAGGTATCTAAGAAACTGACTCAAGATACTCGCAACATGACATATATCATATATACTATGTATCAATACATTAAGGAGCCAATAAGTTGTCTATACTTGGTAGCACCCACTAGATCTGATCCACACTCTGACTCATGTAGTTTATTCAAATTAGAAACCATCGGATTAGTCATGGATTTACAATCCATCATACTAAACCTTCATAACACATAAACTGTGTACTTACTTTGCAAAAGGAAAATCTAATCTTTCCTTTGCTAAACTTTAATACCGAGAAAGTAGTGCATAAGACCAAGTCTTTTATCTTGAACTTAGAAAAGATCTCCCTATTGCACCAAATAATCTATTGTTCCTCTCTAGTAAAGAACATGTCATCAACGTAGAGAACCAAAATCAGAGGTTGGTTCTTCACAATCTTCAAGTATAATCTTGGATCAGAATCACTCTTAGAGAATCCCATTCTCTAAATAAGTTGTCAATCCTCGAATACTAAGCTCTATGGGATTTCCTAAAACCATACAAGGATTTCTTTAGTTTTCAAACATGGGATTCCTTCCTCAAGTGCTCGCAACACCCAGATGAAATTTATCATCAAACACACATGGCTCCCTAGCCATTCATCCTCTCCCTAGTGGATTCATGCCACAATTTGTTATGCCGAGTCAATCCTTCAATCTCCTAAGTCTAACAAAACAATTCACAACCTAAAAAAATAAATAACATTACTTACAATACTTTTATTAAAAATATTACATACTAATTATTTATTCATAATCAAAACAATATTTTTTCAAACGTACAACATCATTTGAAAACTACATTAATTTTTTATTTGAAAATAATTTTGATATCCCAATATTAACTTAAAAACAATACTAATAACACCAAACATTACTTAAGTTGCAAAGTTAAAGTTTTGATTGGATATGAGAAGCATTTTAGTGTGGCAAGAGTTGCAAAAGGTAATTGTAACAAACAATTATGTTATTAATACCGAGCTCCTTATCAAACTACTAAACATTTGCTTCTTTAATTCATAAACCCAACCAAATTCCAAAAACCCTCAATCTACATCTAATACTCCTAAGCTTTCCCAGCGATTTGTCTTCTGTCCAACTCGCGCATATAAAAATATCATTCAATAACCATGCAAGATTGAGATTTATGTTTTTTATTATTTAAATCTTCTATAAATATGAAAACTCATGCAAGAGACAAAGACGTGAAACAATTTATTTTCCTTTCTCGTGAGTTGCTTATTTATGGTCATCATGGAAAATACCAATACCTTTGTACTTTTGCATAATAGTGGTTTTATATATCACATTTGCCCATAGGGCAGGGCTTGGTTTCCATTTTTGGAAGTGAATGCTTTATTTTATTTTAATCTTTTTATTTAATAAAGAGGGAATAATTTTAATGGTAGTTTCAGATAGCTAAAATGAGTATTGTTAAATGTTTTTTTAATAAAATTATAAATTATTATATTTTATATATATATATATATAAATCAAAA
>LPNX010232232.1:317822-478897 GCA_001517045.1 Pseudotsuga menziesii
GTTGTAATAAAGTGATTTGTGTGGGGAAAGAATAAAATCAGAGAGTATTTTAAACTTTTAACATTTCGATTATTTTTAGTTTTTTATGACATTTTAAAGTAAAATTTATTTGAATTGTTGGAATTTTATAATCGAGGTGCATTATGAATATTTAAAACCGAATCCATTTCTTTAGTCAAAAATGAAATTTAAACAATGCAAATGATGATTTGATAAAAAAAATATTATAAAATTTTGAGAAAAATGATCCAAAAGTAAGAAAACATAAAATGCTTAAAACCATAATAAGCAAGTTTGAACTCAAATTTCTACCCCAAACAATCCAAGGGAAAATTTTATATTCGATCTTATTTTGTCAATATAATTCTTAAATCAATAAAAATCATTAATACACATAAGAGAAATTCACCAATAGGAATATACTAATTCAAATTATTGTAAAGAAGAAAATATAGGCTATACAAAGTTTTAATTCCTCTTCTTTAAGTTAAAATGATGTAAAACTTACAAAATAAAATATTTGCAAAATCTAGAATTTAAAACTTGGAATATAGTACAATTTTCATTAAAAAAAACCATCCTTTAAATGAATTTTCCTCTATTATTTACTATAGTATTTTATATTAAGATAACAAACTTTCTTCTACTATTTACTATAGCATTTTATATTAAGGTAACAATAGTACACTTTCTAGGAAAAAAAATAGTAGCTTTTAAATTAACAAAAAGAGAGCAAGGGCAAAAGACCTAAATAACCACATTTTCATGCATCCCCATACTAAAATCAAGAATTACCAAGTTTGACATATCTACTACATCCATCTATTCCCATTAATAGTGTTGCCTGGAGATGATCCAGTGTGCCTTTGTACATCTCCATCCAATGTGCGTTACAGTATACATAGAATGCATTTCTCTTATTCTCAAACAATCAATATTCAACTTGTTACAAGGCATTTAATGCAGTTGCAACAAGCATGTTAAATGTTAGATCTCAAGCCAGGGGTGGCAGGTGCGGGTGGGATCCTAGTAGATCCCGGAGGACAAGTGGAACATAGATTCGCTTGGGGACTGGGTCCTAGAACTAACAACGAAGCAGAATGGATGGCCCTTCTCCAAGGTCTTCACCTTATTCGGAACAAAAATCTCCAGAAAGTTCTGGTCTTCGGCGACTCCAGGCATGTCATCTATAAGATGATTAATGGGTACCCTTCAGGAGATATCAAATGTCGTAGACTATATAAAAAGGCTCAACTTCTTTTGTCTCAGCCCATCGAATTTTATCACATTCTTCGCCAGAATAACAAGGACGCAGATGCGATGTCAAATGTTGGAGCTAGTCTCCCTCAAGGCCATTTCAGACAGGACGAGGATCCTCCATTCTACAAAGCCATTCCATGAAGAGAACTTTAAGAAACCTCCATCAAATCAAGAATAGGCAAACTTATGAAATGAAGCTTCTTGATTCCAAGGATTATATTTGGATGGTTATTGTTTTTTCCCCCCACGGCTCCCTTGTTTTCATCCTCTCCCTCTTACTCCATCTTTTTTCTTTCTTCCCCTTTCTCCCTATTCCATCTTCCCTTTCCCCCCTTCATCCCTTTTACCGCCTCCTCTCCTCTCGTCACCCCCTTCCAGCTGGTCTTCCCCCTCTCCCTCCCCTTGGCGGTCACCTGCATTTAAGATCCCATCTTGTCTTATCCTTTATGGCGGCCGCGTGGATAGTCCAGCCCACCTCGACAGTAGAGAATTTAACTCCCCTCAGGCTCACATTGAAGTGCCATTCCTCCTCGCACGAACGAGGGACTTCTTACTCTGTCTCCATGTCGAACCTTAGCCTTATCCTGTCTCATGGTTACGCTGAGGGTTTGTATTCAGACTCTGCCATCCTTCTGCAAGAGGCAGACGAAACTGGAATAGGGAGTTTGCAGGTTCCTCCTTGGCATAAGCGGCCTTCTATCGTTGAAGAAAATCTCGTTCAGTTTGCCCTCTGTCAACGTTATTACCCTTCAGATCATTGGGGAATTGACTCTCAGGCTGAGAATTGGAGTAACTCAGCCCTCCAGCAAGCAAATCATCAAGAGTTGGTAGAGGTAGCAGTTTGTCCCTTGCAGTCGCAGCTGTCTCGCTTGGATATTTCGTCCGACCCAGGCATTATGGCGCATTTGGGTAATAACCTTGGACTGCAGGATATCATGAAGAACTTACGCAGGTTATATGAGTTGACAGCTATAGGGGTTAAGGAGAGTAGAGACACAACCAAGGAAATAAAGGAAATGAGCGAAACTGTTAGCAGGACATCTCTGGAAGTCAGCAACAATGGAGCCCGCACAGACGACTTGGAAAGCAATCTGCTAGAACTCCTGGGCAGAGTTGAGCGCAGATATTCAAAGGCTCATTTCAATGAACCAGGAGAGCAGGGTCAATGGCGTCAACGACTCAGCACCCCAGCCTATGGAAGAAGAATCTGTTCAGCAGTCCCGTCCTCAGAGAGGCAACTGAATTTTATAGCCTGTTTTATGTTCAGTTTAGTAAGGGGTTTATGTTTCAATTTTGTATGAATTATGTTTTTCTGCACTCTGTTATGTAGACAGTTTGTAAGGGTATTCACTACCTGGTTAGTATGCAGCTCAGAAACAATCTTTTGCTCTCTGTTTTGGGAGATAGACCATGTTTGGCTTGTCGTTTTTATGCCGTGTCGGCCTTATATCTTCCTTCGGAACTGTAATGAATGGCTGTGCACAGCCTGATAATACAACCCCTTTTCTGTTTCTGTTAAAAAAAAAAATGTTAGATCTCAAGCACCTAGAAATCCAACCATTAGCATGCTTGTTGCAACAGGATTAAATGTCTTAAGAGCAAGCTGGTTACTCGATTTTTTATACCTTTAATAAACTATAAAATAAGGATCCATATCAACAAATTGAGGGAATTATAGTATATATGGTTTAGACTACTCTTCCATAACTAAGAGTATACATACATTTTTCTATACATTCAAATCACCCAAAATAAACCATCTCGTCCATAACTAAGAGTATACATACATTTTTCTATACATTCAAATCACCCAAAATAAACCATCTCGCACACTTTAGTGTTGCCAATGTAAACAAATACATAAATCTAGTGTTGTTTTAGCTTATATCTAGATTGCTCATTGTGATCGAATGAAGTTTAAATGCTCTACATCATGGGGTGTGCAGGTGCTACAATATGGGTTATGTAGAGTTGGATTTAGTTTATTTAGACTTTAAAATAGAGTAATTTAACTATTAGATGATTTGACTTTAAAATAGAGTAGTTTAAAGATTAGATGATTTTTTTTAAACTTTTTTTTTTCAAAATTTAAAATTTTGTTAATTTTTTTTTAATCTTTAACATAAATTGTTAAAAATGAAAAAACCAAGATAGTTTTTAAAAGCACCAAATCCATTTTTACATTAAAAAATGAATTATTAACAATAAAAAAAACCATGATCCAAAATGAACTCAATCATCCTCTAACAACTCCCTTAGAAATTGTTGGAGATTATCATGGGTACCAAATTGTTTTTTACTTGTTTCTGGCATTGAATCTTCATGCTAGATCTTCTGGAGTGTGGGCGCTAGGGGTTTTATTGTCACCCACAAATTTTATGAATTAAATTCACCAAATTTCGGTAGAAAATTGGCTTGAAAGTCAAAATCGACCCTTGTTTAGACGGCTTCCTTTAGCTGTTTAGACAGCTTCCTTTTAGTTGCCAGCTGTCTAAATAAAGAACAAATTTCCCTCTTTTTCCAAATTAAATTCACAGAATTTAGGTAGAAAATTGGCTTCAAAGTCAAAATCGTCCCTTATTTAGACTACTACCTTTAACTACGAGTTGGCTAAACATGGAACGAATTTCCCCCTTTTTCCAGGGTTTTTTACCTAATTTTGGCCATAAATCTTCAAAAAAATTTCAAGATACTTAAAAACACTGCGAGATTTTAAAAAGTGTTGATGGTGGGAGTTTTCCTATCACCCCATTCACAATATCACCGCACTCACAAAAGTGTTGATGGTGGGAGTTTTACTAATTTTATGAATTAAATTCATCTAATTTAGACAGAAAATGGCCTTGAAGTCAAAATCTTCGAAGGCTCCTTTTAGCTATGTATATATGGAGCGCCTCCCTTTAGCTGTGCATATATGGAGGGCTTTATATACTGGACAGACTTTCCCTCCAAAGGGAAGCCTATCAAATAGGCACCATCGAATGAGAGATCCAACGGTACCCATTTGACAGGCTCCCCTCCCAAGAAAAAGTCTGTGGAGGGCTTTATATACTGAACAGACTTTCCCTCCAAAGGGAAGCCTATCAAATATGCACCATCGAATGAGAGATCCAACGGTACCCATTTGACAGGCTCCCCTCCCAAGGGAAAGTCTGTTCAGTAAATAAGGATTGCCGTGCTATTAAAACACCATCATATCAAAGAGGCTGGTATAACTTTGATATGGGCGTTATGGTGCCGCCCCTATTAAAGACGGCCACGCCCAGTGGACAGACTTTTCCTCGGGAGAAAAGCTTATCAAATAGACACCATCGAATGAAGGATCCAACGGTAGGGGAAAAGTCTGTCAGTAAATAAGGAAGGATCCAACGGTACCCATTTGACAGGCTCCCCTCCCGAGGGAAAGTCTGTCAGTAAATAAGGTATTAACGTTATTAACGTTATTGTACCACCGCTATTAAAACACGGTCATACCAAAGAGGCTGGTATAGCATTGATGTGGACGTTATGGTACCGCCGCTATTAAAGACGGTCACGCCCAGTCTCAGTTCCTCAGATTAATCTTGTTCCAGTCCAAATTTCCAATTTAAGTTGTGAGTTGCTCAGTTCAGCCTTGTCCGAGTTCAATTTAACCTGTCCTCAAGCTCTAAAGAGACTGGTAAAACTGAGAAACGTGTGCAGAAGGAGGAAGTTTCTTCCTGCTAAGCTCATGCCCACTACGAAAAGGGAATGGAACTTTACGAACGCACATCCCCGCTTGAATTTCGGTCTCTCTTAACGCTCCTTCACGCTCTTTGTCTTGAATCTGTCCACCAGATGGCGCTGCTATGGCGTTAAGTGGTCGGCATTTCATTTCAACAGTAGCAGTGAGTGCACTTTAAATCATATCAAAGACGAGCAATGTCCATAACGCAAGCTATTCATGCGTTTTTTGGTTCTCTAAATAGACATATCTGCATCAGCCTGGATTTCTCGCTATGATGTCAGTGCAGGCCCGTTTTCTCCCCTGCTGTTGTGAATCGAAACATATTGAAATGTGGATTTGAATGCAAGCAGACTAGAGGGAACTAGATTTCGGTTCTTCTTTTCATGTTGGTAGTTTATATGAGATGATCTGTAGTATCTTTCATCGAAGGCCATTGGACAGATAACTGAACAAGTTAAGTCGAGCTCTGCGCGCTTCAAGAGAGACCTACTGTACAGATTCAAGCTATCAAGGGCATGGACTTAAGGTATGGGCATTTGGGTTTTTGATATTTTGTTGAATGGTGCATTCTTGTTTGACAATGAGTAGAGAATCAGTATAATAACTATGCCTGTGAAACAAATATTGCCATTCTGTGGTCATTGAATCATGTTTGATTTCAGATGGTTTAAGTCTTTGGGTTTTATCTTCTTGCATTATCAGCTGGTAGGAGTGGTTTTCTTTATAAAGCTTCTGTGGTGTCATGGTGTTTTTGGTCAATCTGATATGGGATCAGCCTATCAATTCTTTAGGGATTTGGTGCAGTGTCTTGTATGAATTGGGTTTCTATTAATGTTGATTTAATCTTGGGAACAAGTAGAGACTAATTCGTTTTGGGTTTATACCTGCAGTGGCAAATTTGTCTAAGAAACCTCTGATTTAATGTATTCTCGAGGGAACTTGTGGCTCTGGGTTGATTTAATCTTGGGAATAAGTTGAGGTTTATGAATTCTCGAGGGAACTTGTGGCTGTGGGTTGATTTAATCTTGGGAATAAGTTGAGGTTTATTAGCTTTGGGTTTATACTTGCAGTGGCAAATAGAAACCTCCGATTTAATGGATTCTCGAGGAACTTGAAGGCCTTTATAGGGCGTTTTATTGGTCACTTGTAGCGTTTCTTTCTTGCCCTTGCTCATTTGTCTCCCCATTCTACACTGTGTACTACGACAACTGATATCGTGGTAGAACCTTTGCCTGGATTTTCTTGGAGCTCTTCTCAGGCCATGGCTCAGCGAACAGGGTGGACCCAAAAGTCTTGCAAAGAGACCATAAGATCCCCACATCTGACTTCAAAGGTTGATATGCGGGTCTTAGATGTCAGGCCCATTTCGTTTGAATTGCCTGCTGGATGCTCTGTTAATGTTAAAGGTGGAGCTGAGGTCGGTGGAACCGCAAGAAAGAGGAAATATGCATATTTGGAATATCATAGAGAAAGGGTGAGTCACTTACCAAACAAGAAATTGGGATTTATCCCTGCTCATGTCGGTGCCAAAGAACTGGACCATGAATTTCAACAGACCAAACAGGCAGACTCGAGTTTGAGCAAAGGAAATCTAACCGAGAAGACCCCGCTCAAGCTAAAAAGGAGAAATGAGCCAAAGGATTGGAAAAATGTTAAAGGCGTCTCCAACAAAGAGGCCCAGGACAGGAGGTCAGTTGTGTCAATGTTCCATGCTTTAGTCCAGAGACTGGCACAGAAACAGGAAACTATGGAACGAGAGAATGATCCAAAAACCAAAAAAGTATTCCACGAGGCATCAGATAAGTTGAAATCTCTTTGGCAAAATCTTTGCAAGAGTCATGTAGGATCTGTTCCTGGAGTAGAAGTTGGAGATGTGTTCCAGTCTCGAATGTTGCTGAGCAATATAGGTTTGCATAGACCTATCCAGGCAGGTATATATTATCTTAAGCCTGAAGAAACAGGTGACTTGGAGCCATTGGCTACCAGCATTGTCTTTTCTGGAGGTTATGAAGACAATATTGACAACGGAGATGTAATCATATACTCAGGCCAAGGTGGTAATGCTCATGATAGGAACAAGAAACAGGTTTGTGATCAGCACCTCACTCCAGGGAATGCAGCCTTGAGGAATAGCTGGATGAAGAAACGGCCCCTTAGATTAATCCGATCATGTGAGGAATTGCCTTGTGGGTATAGATATGATGGACTTTATGATGTAGAGGATTCCTGGTTAGGAAATGGACGAGCAGGATATCTGGTGTATAAATTTAAACTGAGGAGGAGAAAAGATCAGCCTCCCCTAGTTTCTCACATAGTCAGGTTCAGGGGCAGTTCACATGCTAAGAAAACAAGTGTAATCAAGGAAGACATTGGGGAAGGACAGCACAAATTTTGTATATGCGTTGTGAATTCTGTAGATGACCATACTCCTGCTGATTTCAAATACTTTCTTACTGTTAAATATCCAGATTGGTTGCCTAAACCAAAATTACAAGAAGGATGCCGCTGTACTGGAGGCTGTACTGATGCTGAGAACTGTCTTTGTGCTAGAAGAAATGGAGGAGAATTTCCTTACAGAGCCAATGGGACACTTGTTAAAGCTAAGCCAGTACTGTATGAGTGTGGTCCTAACTGTAGATGCCAACCTACTTGCACAAATAGGGTTGCTCAACATGGGTTGAAGCATGAGCTTGAGATCTTCAGGACTCCAAACAAGGATTGGGGAGTTAGGACATTGGAATTCATACAGGCAGGTGCATTTATTGCTGAGTACACAGGTGATCTTATTGTAGATCACTCTCCCAACGACTCAATGAATAAGTTTAACTTCCCAATTTCTTATATATCCATGGAAGGAAATTGGGGTGACCTGCGAGGTGTGGTGGACGACGATGTAGTTTCATCTTCTCCTTTCCAACTTGTTGAGGATTTGGGTTTCAAAGTGGATGCATCTCGTAGTGGGAATGCAAGCAGATTTATACGCCGGAATTCAAGACCAAACATATTTGCTCAGTATGTTCTGCATGATCACCATGACAGAAAGATTCCTCATGTAATGTTATTTGCTCTTGAAAATATCGCACCTCGGCTTGAGTTGTCTATTAACTCATCTTCAGAACAAACCATCCATAACCGTTTTTGGTCAAAAGATAGAGACATGGGCAAAGCAAGGATGACCAGTAGGTTAAGGAAGTAAAACTTAATGGGGAAGCAAGTAAATTACCCATTTTCTAATCTGCCATCTGACTACTGTAAGAAGCATTGTACAACACAACACCTGTTTTAGGTTACTGTTTTTGTTTATAAGTTAATTTGTGATTATTGTTATTTTAATTATTTTGTTCCTGTTTTAAATTTTAAGATTATTTTTAAAATAGTTTATCTATTTTTATAATAATGAATATCATTTTAAATTTTAAATGCAGATATATGTATTTTATATGAATTTTTTTTTACATAGAAATAAGTAAGTGATCAAGAAACACACAAATAAATTTTTCATGTTAGAGTGTACTCTCTCTTTTTTCCAGAGAAGGCGATATGGGCGAAAAATATATGGCAGGTTATACGATATTTAATGCGGCTGTCCGGGCAGTGTGAGCCATTGGATCCAACGGCAGTTGAAATCCAATGGCCCACAGTGCAACCGCGGTCGCATTAAATATAGTATAGCCTGCAATATATTTTTCGCCATCAATATCCAGCATACACCAGTCCATTTAATGTTGCCGCATTTAATGTTACCCCAAAGCTGTTGCAAGCCGTTAGATCTCATGCTGCTTGAGATTCAACAACTCACAGCAGCATTAAATTTAAATATACTACACAAGCTAAGAGAGTGTGCCCACCTCTTCCCAATTAATTTATCACTTGGAGTGTGTGGCCATAATAAACTTTAAGGTCGTTAGAAGTTAAAACTATTTACGAATAAGTTTACATCCACCACTCTGCACTCCATCGCCGTAACTGCAATTCATCGTCGTGTCCTCTCTACGCGGCGAACACACTAGTCGTGGAGGAATCATTGCACCGCGGGCCAAGCAATAAACACTGCCAAGTTACTCTACGCTTAGTTTAACCAGTTAGCAGACTCCACTTGTAGCTGTTTAACTAATAAACTTCCATCTTTTGCCCATTTAATCACAATGAAACCCAGTCGATCCAAAATACAACGCCTGGAAGTTGATATTTGGTTGCATGAAGTTTCTTGCAGCTTTGTTAATGATTATTTTGTTCTTTCTTTCATCAGATATTAGATTCCGCATTTACATATGTAGCTGGGATGCACATTAACAGCTCAAAGCTTTTGCGTTGTGGATTCCAATTTCCAATAATTACGCTTTGAGTGCACACTGTGTTTACATCTGTGGATCGTTCATCTGTTTTCTCTTGGCTTGCTGTGGCTGTTTTCCTCGTTTAAGTGTAGTAAAAAGCCGAAGTTGCTTGGTACTGTAAATAAAGAGAGAAACTGTACATAGGTAGGAAGGCTCAACTGTCAGTATATTGATTTTCATCAATGTATTCTCTCGGTAAATCTTAAAGGAAAGCTTCTGTAGATCTAAAAAGATGAATGTATTTTCTGGGTAAATCTTAAAGGAAAGCTTTTGTAGATCTAAAAGATGAATGTATTTTCTGGGTAAATCTTAAAGGAAAGCTTTTGTAGATCTAAAAGATGCAGGTATTTCTTACTGTAGATCTAAAAGATGGTATTTCTTACTGAGAATGGCTAGGGGAGACCAGTCCTGGTAATTCCTCTGATCAATTGGCTACTTGTGATTATAAGGTTTACCCTGGGAACTAATGGAGATGTGCTCCCTGCTTGTGGCTGCCCCAAATGGGATTTGCCTAGTGGGGGAAGCCCACCGTTCTGTTGTTATATATGTAGCTAAGTTGGCAGTGTTTGCGAAATTCATTATAATCGCATAATTACATTCTAAATAGTACCACAAAAGATTACAACTCTAAAATTATAACCATTAAACAATTTTTATGAAATTATTGCAATCAAACTGTAAGAAATCAAAATGTTCAATCAGAAATCCCTTAATTCAAATAAAGATGAAAGAAATCAATAATCCTTTAATTCAAATAAAAATAAATTTTTTGTTAAAGCATTTTCTAAACACTTGGTAAAAATAAGTAAAAATTATTTCACCATAATTTTTATATGATATTAATTTATTTTTAGTTTTTTTAATATAAAGTCAAATTTAGATGGATAATTCATATATATCAATAGTACAACAGTACTAATTGAGAGGAGCTAGACAAATATGTATCAATAATATAAAAGTATTTAGAGATAAATATGTATTAATAGGATAAAAATATTCTAATTTTAATAAGGTGAAATTATGTTAATAATCCTAATAAATAGGACAAATGAAATCATATATTAATTACATAATTTTTATTTGTTTTAAATTTTGAGTTAAATATTAATTTTATTTCAAAAATAATTTAATATTAATTATATAATTTTGATTTATTTTAATTTTTAAATTAATATTTACTTTATTTCCAAAACAGCCTAATTATTATTATGGTATAGTATTTATAATTTATATTTAAATATCATATAATTTTAATTTTGTGTAGAAAACAATGAAAACCTTTACATATTTTGATAGTAAAGATAATGGAGGGAAAATGTATCACAAGTTTAGAGTTTTTGTTAAGTTTTAACGTACAATCACTTGTTATATGTTAGTGTTTAAAATTGTTAAAAAAAAGAAAATGATTGAGAATTATAAAGTTTATTTTTTAATTTAAATATTATTTTAATAAAAATAAAAATTAGATTAAAAAAAATTAAAGTAAATTAAAACTAAATGAAAAATAATTAAAAATATATAAACTTATAAAATAAAATAAAATAAAATTGAGCATAGATACATCTTAAATAAGACATGTATCAATAATATAAAAATATTTATATTATTTTAATGGTGATAAATAGAACAAAGTGATACCAGGTTTAGTGTTTTAGCAAGATTTTAATGTATTATTATATGTTACATGTTAGTGTTTAAAAATATGGAAAAAAAGAAAATCATTTACTTAAAAAGTTTATCTCTCAATCCAAATATTGTTTCAATCTCTTACGCAAGGAACTTTTATATGTTAGTTAAAACTTTAGTTAAAGATATTTTTATTTATTTATACATTTACCTTAGTATGTTTTGCCATAATATTCACGTGTTTGTCCAAAATATTGATAACATGTTACATTAAATAAACATAATCATTTTATTTAAACATTTAATAAACATATTATAATTGTTTATTTAATGTAATAATAAACCATATTACATTAAATAAACATAATCATTTTATTTAAACATTTAATAAATATATTATAATTGTTTATTTAATGTAATAATAAACATAATTGTTGGTTGAAACATTTGATTGATTTTGGAGCCCTAAAATACGAACATGGAACCCCAAAATACAAACATGGAACCTAAAAACCTAAGCATGGAGTCACAAAGCCAACACATGAAATCCATCAATCATGAAACCACAATCACGGAACCCATTGATCCAAGGCATGGGTAAGAAGTAAAGAACAAGTAAATCATCAAAGAGAAGAAGAGCCTAGGCTAAAGCATAATGTAGAAATAGTAGTGGCATTGGTGTCCTTGAGACGCCTAAGTGACATTTTTAAAGAGGGGGACCAATTGCATTGCTCCCTTGGGTAGGAAATTGATATGATTATTGCCATGATTGGCGATGCCCAAAGGGCATTGTATAACATTACCTCTTATAGGGAGGAAAGATGAGATATTTATGCAAATGGCCTAAGTTACCAAGATGATTAGAAGTTGAAAATTACAAAAGACATCAATTGTATTCCATGTTCAAGGACCCTTCCATTGGCATGGTTTCGTCAACGAGTAGAAGTCATATATCCATTACTTGGTTCATACAACTGAGTATTAAAGAAAATTGGATGAATCAGTGGTATACAGTCTTCGATTAAGACCCACATGGAAATAGAAATATGCCATTGTACTTCCTTAGGAAGTTGTATGCCGAGTTTATACTAGGTAAACACCTAGTTTGATATTCTAGAGTTTTAGGGCATAGGACAAGGGATTCCTAAGGATAGAGAGCATGCTAGGGATGATCCCCACCATGTGCATCCACCTATTTACCCTCGAAACCCCCCACCCCCATTTATTTCTTGCCACATATAGCTTATTTAATGAGACCTCGAGGTTGTGGTTATCATAGACACTTGTGTGGCATGCCACATATATCGAGAGTCATCTAGTCATTGGTACTATTGTTAGGGAAATGTTCCTATGGCTAGGGTTGAGGCCACCAACGTACTAGGTGTATAAATACTAATATATAAAGCTTTGCAAGTATAAATTAAACAAGGTTTCAAGGGTTAGAAGGGTTTATACCTTACAAACTGAAGGATGATCTAAGCTTTTTCTTTAGTCCTTCTCTTGCTCTCCAATCCAAGAGACCTGCAAATAACTTCAAACCTTCCTCAAACCAATTTCACCACATATAAGACAATGATAATCAAGATACAATGAAACCCTAATCTCATCAACATCAACATATGATCAAAAACAAATATTCAATATCCATTATACACTGATTTGGAATGGGAAGATCATCAAATCAATTAATCAATGGAATAAGTACAAAATATACCTTCTCCCCATGCAAGGCACCTCGTGAAACCTTCGATCTAGATCTCCTGCTTCTATTGTCCAAGAATCTCAGCCTCCAAGCTCTGAACAAAGGGAGATGATAGCTAGGGAAAAAGTAGGGGGGGTGAGAGTCCCAATTGCATAACAATGCCAAAGGCTAAGTACTCTTTCATGGACCCCTCTCCCTCTCTTATATAGTATTCTGAAGAGTTAGGGTTGAGGATGGATCAGTTACAACAGAAGGAGCAGTTCCAAAACTACCCAAACCACCCAAAACTTGAGAATTTTATATATTTTGACCACTTACAAGAAAATTCACAGGTTTCCTTTCGACAAGTCGTGTGTATGTAGGTTTCCCTACTGACAACCCGTGAATACAAAAGTGAAATTCGTGGGTTTCCCATCGACAACTCGCAAATGGGTAAAAATGGTATTTTTAAGGTATTTCCAAGCATTTTCAGGAGCTGGTGTCTTCTAGAAAGTTGTTCCTCAATCCGATACCTTTCCAACGATCTAGAAAAGAGGCTAAAAATAGTTATAGAACTTCCGATATGGCCCTTCCATCCACATGTTTCCTTTGAGTGACTAATAACAACTTTCATGAAGTGTCGTCATGGAATTGTCATCATGTGACCAACCGTGTAAATGTCGTCACAGACGAAGAAGTATCATTTTGGGATATGACAAATTCCCCCTAATTTATGAGGTTAGAGGGGAAGAAGATAGACGAAATACATTATAAAATAGGGAATGACTGAATCATGGAGTCAAATAAAGTACAGAATCCAAGATCATAGGCTCAAACGAAGGTACCTGAAAGAGAGATAAATGTCAGACAAACTGATCTCCGAGACATACATGTCCATATACAAATGATTGCTAGAAAGATACAAGGTGGTTCCAACACATGTATCAATGATGTAACTATCATGGTCACGCAATATGCAAAAAGGTGCCATGTGAAATATAAAGGAGTCATAGCCACAAAAATACAAGGTGGATCTATGTCTCGACAAATGTCATATGAAGTGTGACAATGTCGTGCACAACTAGGGAAATAACAAAATATGATGATTCTACTATCAGTCCAAGGTCTTCATTCCAAACCGCCCAAAGGTACGAATGCTAACCATGAGAATAAAGGATTTAACATCGAACATGGAGGAAACTGTTTGATTACTGGTCATTGATGAGAACCGTTAACAAGTGCGAGGGAAACCACCATTAATGAAAATGGTCCCCAAGGTACCTGGTACATTCTAACAAGTGTGAATAAATGGTCTTGAAGTCGAACACTTGAAGAATCCATCGAGTAGGAGACATTAAGGTATTCCCGCTACCCAATACCAAGGGAAAATACCACTGATGACTGCAATCCCCAAGGACTATAAAAAAAACTTTAAATCTCATTCCTAGAGTAAGAAGTGTTGAATTTGATAGGAAGAGATATATGGGAAGGAAGGCATTAAGGCATCCTCCATCAACCAACATGAGAGAAATCAAAGACTAATCTGATTTGGAACTGGTACAAAGTTTTGCAGCAAGGACCGCCAAAAACTTGATGTAATGAACCAATACCCACTACAAGAAAACCCTGTGATTAGCATCTCTTTTAGCTTCCTTTTTAGCGTCCACTATCACTTTTAGTGTATTTTTCAACATTTTGTGGACAAAGTGGACTCTTTTCCGTGGGATGGCGCTATTAATGGTGTTATTTGCGTCCCGTTATAAAATATGGTGCTATTTTGGATGCTAATCAGTGTCCTAATTAGCATCCCAATTAGCGTCCCAATTAGAGCCCCAATTAGTGTCCCAATTAGTGTCCCAATTAGCGTCCCTTTTAAAAGTTAGCGTTATTTTAGACGCTAATTAGCATCACAATTAGCATCCCAATTAATGTCCCAATTTGCGTCCAAAAAAGCATCCCATATAACACCCAAAATAGCCTAAAAAAAATCTTAAATAGTTGTTGAATAACACAACACCATATATTAATCCAGGGTTAGCAACAGGAATTGTGCCATGAATTTTGGCAGGAAAAACATCCAGCATAGCGCCAAGCATAGAGCCCGGATTTGCGCGTAGAAAACATCCAACAGAGCGCTAGGTATAGAGCCAGGTATAGTGCCTGGAATAATGCCAAAATTTTTGAAAGGAAACGCACTAGGAATTGCACTAGGCTTAGAGCTAGGAATTGTGTTCGAAAAATGCCCGACATAATGTCAAATATATCAATGTTAGTGTCAATGGTCATGATTCATGTGATAGCATTTTTGTGTGATGCTATATTTTATTTATGTAGAAGGAATTCATTTCCACAAACAACGTAAAATTATTGAATATCTCCCTATGATCACTAAGTGCATAGCCCCCCACACCTCCAATTGAAGAAAGAATGAAGTGTGTTTTTGGATCTAATCATCGGCAAAAACAATCACTGGGATCCATGACCTTTGCACCATACTCTATAATTCTCCTAACTTGCTTCACACACTAAATGTTGCAATTTAACATGCAAAGACACAACATCAACAAAGATTTATCCCCAATAGTGGCCTATGGCGCGATAGATGGATTATGAGCCCCCAATTTTTTTTTATGGTCTAAGACCATTTCTTTTCACATCAAACCATGAGACATGTATTGAGAACCATCCTTGGTAGTTTAAACCTCAAAATACTAACAATATTACACTTAAAAGCCAAAATTCCTTATGGAGGGAATGCATGTTAGTTTGGGGCCCCATAAATGGACCATGAGTTCCTTATGAAATATGTGTGAGATTTTATATGTGGACCTATACCAAGGAATGGGCCTTTAGAACCATCCTTAGTTTGCTAATCCTTGAAATGATGACCATATATCACATGTATGCTAAATTTTCCTTACAGAAGCTCTATGTGGTGGCCTAGAAGACCATGCATGGACCATGAGACCTATATGGAATTGGTAAAGACTTAGACCAACCTTAATTTAAATCTTGGTTCATAACAACCATCCTTAGTGTTATAAATCTTGATATGGCCACTATATTCCTCTTGCAGGTTAAAATTTTCCTCTGAAGGGCTTATGTGATAACCAAGCCCCTACACGTTGCTCATGAGCCATAGAGGAAAATATTGGTGTAAGGATTTGCATTTTTGCATTGGACTATTGAATGGGAAATGAGAACCACAATTAGCATCCCAAAGCTTTAAATGAGCACCATATCCCTCTCACATGGAAAACTACGGTGGCTTGATGCCCCACACATTGCCCATGAGCCTCAGGTACAAATGTTATGGTGAAACAACCTATATCTTAGCACCAAACCATGTATTAGGCACTAAAACTAACCTCTAATGCGGAAAACCTCAAAATCACCACCATAATGCACTCGAGGGATGATATTTACATCTAATTTCCTATGTGGTTGTTGTGGCCCTATGCATGACCCATGAGCTCCATAGAAAAATGTTATGGTTCAAGACCTTGACTTCGAAACCTAAAACATTTTATGATTTTGAAGACCATATATGGTTTGCTAAATCTTGAAAGAAACACCACATCTCACTCATATTCCAAAGGTTCCCTTTGTAGAACTTGTGTGGTGGTCCAAGGTCCCATGTATGGACCATGAGATCCAAAGACAAATATCATGGGTCAATAACTTGTATCTTTGTATCAAACCTAGCTTGGACACTAAGAAGCCTCCCCATTATAGGATCATATATCATTGACATGATGAATATTCCATTTGTAAGGTCTGTGTGGTGGTTGAACATTGAAGGAGTGGAAAAATTTTCTATGAAAGTGTTAGAACTAATTAAGATGCCATTAAAGGTGTAATCCCAAAATAATAATACTTATAATAAAATGTCATTTGATAAATACTTATGCGAATACAATGGACCATTACGATGCCCTTGACCATCGCATAACATGCATTTGCATAGAAAATATCTAGTCTACATCTCAGATATGGTCATCATTTTGAAAACTATGGTTGACAGAGCTGATAAAAATTTCTTATATCCCCTAAATTGCAAGCTTTAGATGTATTAAATTATTATGTTAAGTCTAATATTGATAGAAACATCATTTTTATATGCTAGATCTATTCTGCAACTATTCCCTTTGGAAAATCATCAAAGGGTTTCTTGATGCATAGGTTGTAGGTTCGAGACTGCTTGGATTGAAAGATCAATTACAAGAAAAATGAGACAAAATGACCCTATAATTAACAGTAGCTAATACTGTCAATGATATGTTTCTGAATTGGTTGTATCTCTTTAGCTAGTAGTCAATTCTCTCTCGAGTCTCTTCTAGTAGTTAATTATTTTATAGTTCCTTCTTTAGAGAAGAAGCAACTCTAAAACATGCCCCAGTAACCTAGATACATCACACTATGGAACAACTCATACATGCATACAACATCCACCACAGTTTGTAAAGTCATTGTGTTCTATAGGTGCTTTCTATAGCCCACTTGGTCGAGATGTGATAAAACCAACATCGATCCATCTCAACATAGATGTACCATTGAACCACACCTAATTGAACCTTCATATCTTTTTTTGGAGTTGTTTTGCAAAACACACTATAAGGTTAGGGGTTGCAATGCATAACATAAAATTTCTTATGCTTAGGATCCAGGTTTGAGGGTTGTCTATAATGTCAACACTCTCCTTACTCCAATCTAGTATTCTCTTAGCAAAGAAACTATTTACAAGATGCAAACCAGTCCTTATATCTCTTTTTATTTTCCCATTCTTTGCTAAGTTATAGATGAAGATGATCTTAAGCAAAGTCGAATGAGTACAACATAAGAGAAGTATATAATAAAATATCAATGAGCTATTTATAGTTTTTTTCCAGACATAAATTGCTTCAAATTGAATTTAACCATGGAAACAATCATGGAGCTTGTGATGGAGTGTGTCGACATTTTGTAAAAATGGCGAGGAACATCAACACAAATAGATTGAAATTCCATCATTTATCTTATCGCTTCTATACATCGGTATGGAAAAGCATATCAAAATTTCTAGACTTCAAATACAACTCATATTTTGAATAGATCCTTAGGGGAATCTCAACTTTCAAATGCAAACATAACTCAAAAATGTCTTGGCACTTGGAAGAAACCTAGGTTTCCAAGCTTGCTTGTATCTAAAATAAGTATGCTTTCATGCAAAATTGAGATATATATAAGGGAAATCACATTTTAAAAAGAGTATTGGTGATGCGTGAGTTGTGTCATGCATAGATCATGGTGGAGGTAGAGGAACATATCACAATATGATGGATTTGGTTCCATGTGTTCTCAGTCTGATGTATTTTCTCTGTGGGTTCCAATGCTGTGAATTGTCGAGTTGGTAAAGTTGCATTATTTAATGTTTTGTCGTATTCAATGTTTCCATCCTGTGCATCTGGATAAGAGTTTGAGAATTTCATTGCATTACCAGGGGATGTCTCCTCATTTTGGTCCCGCGTCCTACATGTGAAACAATGCCCCCGACTAAACTTGACTGACATCCCCATGAAAGTTGAATCAATCCAAAAATCTGATTTGAACAATCTAATCCCATGTCTAGTATTCTCATTTTTAAGGTTTGACTCAAATTTTTCATGTCCAACAATTTGATTTAAGATCGGATTTGCATTTTTACATGAATCTCTCTAGGAAATTATTGTAGGAGTCTGATTTGTTTGCGACGAAAACCACTTACTGTTAAGATAAATATTCTCAAACTGATAATGACTGGGATGAATGGCATGACCGGAAGCTGGTACACAATAGTAGAAATGTCTTCCACAAGGTACAACCTCTTTATGTCAAAGGTACAGGTTGGGACATCCCTTTTTAAAGGCTTCAAAACTGATATGATCCTTGACACCATCCTATCCTTAGAAAATAATTGAGGACAAATTTCTAATCATCCACAATGTTGTTAGTATCCCACACACATTGACCAAGTCTTCAACCAAAATCAAAGAAGGGGAAAATTTATACTCTGATTTGGTTAGGGACATTACAAAGTATGTGAGGCAAATAGAGGCACTATTACATATGGCTCAAAAGTCCTATGACAGTTTGCCACGAAAAAGATAAAATCGATTTTTTCGTGGGAAAAGAGTTTAAAATTTTGGAAAAAAATGAAAATTTCCCTGACGATCGTCGCTATAGCAACGCATAGTCCATAACGTTACTATAGCGACAGACGTTCGTCAACAAAAATGCAAATAATGGATTTGCATGCTTTTTGGTGAGGATAAGCATGTTGACTTTGTATTAGAGGGAGAGATGACGAATTTGGACATAGTGCCCACACACCCTTTCTCATCTAAAAGCTCTATCAACGTAATTAATACTTTCATATATATAATTTTAAATATAAAGAAATTAATAATTCCATAAGATCCCACCATGACTTTGACACGATTTAATGTTTAATATCAATAATTGCTCGATTATAATTAAGGAAATGATACATTACACAAGTAATCCATATAATAATGTTTATATTATCCTTTTTTAGTGAGATCATAATATTTTGATTCACTTGCTAAGGTCTTTTAATCAGGGGAGTGAGTTTATTAACTTATAAATATAGAATGGAACTCTAATCTCTGCCCTGTATTTTACAAAACAACATTTAAAAATGCTCCCGCCAATGATGACCATACCATGGCCCTGAGACCCAAAATAATTAACCAAATTTCAATTGTTGTAGAGTCACCAACCAAAGGACACTCTTATGTCATTGTCCTCCCTAGCTTCCCTTGTTCATCCCCATGTGAACACGATACTCTAATAAAGTAAAATCTAATGCCAATTCCTCAAATCACATTAGGTAGAAAAAAAGCCAATGGAAATAGACCTTTACAAACAATTGAGCCTCGTGTATAATCCCTTCAACGACTTTACATACATGAAGAGCTCAGAAAACTCGTATCTTCATAGAATTGAAAGTTTTTGCTCCCTGAAACCCTAAAATTTCAACCAGTCTTTTGCTTGTGGATTTTTGGGAGGGCCATCACCATTAGAGTTGTAGGATTTTATAGACCAGGAAATGTCTGGGATTTGGGTTTAGATGACGAGAAGCATAGTGCTAGGTCATGATATGGTGGGGGGAATGACGATGATGGACCTCATTACTTTTGATCAATCGCTAAATCTGAGAGTATTTTGTATGTGGTTGAGCTCATGCCCACTTGAAAATGCTCCGCACTTTTTAATCCTCTGCCACATTCCCACAGATTTTATTGCTGGAATTGAAGTGAATGGCAAATGCATTGCTCCTTCTGAGACTGCTTCTTCTTTTTTGCATAGGGACAGGGTTGATAAGAAATCCGCACAAGTTACTTATGTCAGTACAGACAGTGTTCGCATAGGAGGATCTGTGATATTTGAAGCTTATGATAAGGATGTTTTGTTGGTCAGTGGAAAGAACAAAAGATTGAATGATACCTTTGAATGGAGGATGGATTGCTCTGTGGGATTGGTGGGATCTCTGTTCTTGGGAGGAGGAAATGCTGAGCGAATATCTTGGAGTGTTGTTGGGCCTGCCATGGAGGTATGTGTCGCCAGTTATTGTTCCAAATCTCCTATATTTTGGACAAAGAAACTCCATCTTGTTTGCAGTAGAAAGTATATGAGTGGAATCTATTTGGATAATATTCGGGAGGATACAAAACCTATGAAGCTCTAGAAGAACAAAGAACATAGTGATCACTTCTTTCAGGTATGATATGCCAATGAATCTGTAACTAGTAGTTTTGTTTTTTGTATATTCTCATCCATGGCATTGTTGAACTGCTTTTTGAATGTTGAATGTATGTATGTCTTATTTTTTGTCTTTGACAGAGGGGACCATTGTATGCCCTAGTCCCATAGGAAATAGGAATCCAAGCCCATCATTGTAGGGATGTTCATTTTTTACCTCATAATATTAAGGCTTTATGTACTCTCTGCAATTGAATGACAATGTGACATTGACAATGTAACAATGAATTTTGATTTGGCCTAACCAGTTTCAGGGCTTCAATTTAACTCCATGTTTGTTAGGTACCCATGTTCTCACTGTGATGTTTTCACAATCCACGCAAATAAATTTGGTTATCAATGTCTATCTGTTTTCATAATAAACCATAGTAGAATTTGGACACTTTAGAAATCACCATCTCTAACAAGATCCAAAAAAACTTCTCCAAAGACCATGGGGAATTGAATGGCAGAAGCCCATTAATAAGCATCTACAGAGAGCCCCAAAAATATAAAAAAAAATGCTCCAAGGGGCAGGGTAAGCTCCGATTGGAAAAATCCCATTAATAACTCTGCCACTACCTTGTTCTTTATAAGTAATGTAATTGAGCTCCTTATATGTTCAATGGAATTTGAGGTCCCTCTTTGATATCTGTTTGGAAACCCTAGTTTATTGATCTAGGTTACTAAGGTCCAGTCTAGCCAGGTGTATATTTGCATGGTACATCAGTCTGAAATAAACATGGGTTGATTGAGAAAGGCCATATTAGCATATCTCACATGGCTTGAAGAGAGGGTAGTCCTTACCGGATACTAATGTTGGGTTAATTGGGGAATGGAAAAGCAAATTACTCTTCAAATTCCTTGTTCTTAACCAGTAAATGTGACTCAAATCTTGATATGGCTAATGGAATTTGAGTTGCCTCTTTGATATCTGTTATGAAACCTTCAGTTTATGCTTCTAAATGTAAAATTTCAAATCCTTGTCTTTTCCTAACCCTAAGTATCCCCTGTCAGAAAAAAAAAATACAGAATGGCTTTATATTTCATTCAGAAAAATGTGTGTCAATAAATATCCCATTGAACAATGAAAAAATAAAAAAAATTAAAAATATCATGCCTTAGAACCCGAATAAGCCATAATTTAATTCTGTACGAACGCACCAGTATCATATATCTATATTTTTTGGGTGAAAATTTCCATCTTAGTATGGAGTATGGGAAATTCGTAGATTCCCTGAAAACATTTTGTTATTTTTTTGGGGGTTGGAAGTTTTTTTGAGTGCACTAAAGTTTATGATGGCACTACATAATGCATACTTCTTTAGCTTAGTTGTCAGGTATTTGGGGTAGTTATTCTATCAAAATTACTTAAGATTTGCACTTGGTCTCTCCCTTGTAGTTTTCTTGTTGTTTTCTTCAATGCAAAACTCTAGGTCAGTGAGCTTAGATTTTTCAGAAATTCTGCTTTATTTAATGATCAATCTTAACATGCTAAAACACTTCTAATTGTTGGATAAAGTAACTTGTTTAAATTTTAGAAAATTTCTGAGTTTTATTGTTTTATTGGACATCTTATAGCAACAAGAGAACTTGGTGATTTATTTAGTTAATATTGGTTTGATACCTCATTTATATGGGATATATTGCACTCTTAATTCTAGAAGTGTCTCTTGGTTAATGATTCAATTTCAAGTGTTGTATGATACATATTTTCTGCTAAGAAATTTTGGAATTTTATTTGTACAATCTTTCTTTCATTAATTTCACATGTTCTTGACGTTGTCTTTATTTTCATGAAGCATGGATGAATGAAAAAATGATACATGAGTGATTAACTTGGATTAATTGGCACATTAAGTCATGGGGACTTCACTTAGTGAACCTCTCACATAGCACGTGCGATCGTGGGATATTAAAGAATACCCTTAATTTTGAGAGATATTGACCCAAACTCTTTNAGTCGCCGTGGAATAAGTAAGAAGAAAACCACATCCCCACACTTGGAGAAGTTATTTAGTCACTTCAAAACTGGTCTAATTAAACCTAGGTGACACCTTGTTTCAGAGATAGTATTTCAAGCAAGGCCTCATTAATGCGTAACTTCAAGATCTCTAATAATAACAACTTGTTCTACATTGTAACCTCAATTGGTGAAAGGGTAATTGTTTATCATGACAGTGAACTTACTTGTTTAAGTACTTTTATTTTCTAGACTTGTGATCTATTGCTAACCTCATTTCACTATTGTTATTGTAAATGTCCATAGTTTGTTTTATTGTATATCATTAAGAAATTTTCTGATTGTTTAATCTATTGGTCATTGCAAATCTAAAGTTGTTGAACGCTTAATTTGGAAATTGACTTAACAAATGCACTTTTCACATTTTAAACAAGTTGATTTTTTCCATAAGTTTTCCTCAAATCTTAGATCTAATCAATTCACAGGGAAGCTTCCCTTGGACTCGAGAGTTAGCTTAAAAGAGCGATGTTAAGCACTGAAGTGATAATACTGCTTTTATAACAAAGTTGCAAGTGATAGCGCTAATATATTGAGACTTTTCCACTAAGGTGGTGCTAAATTGAGCTATAAAAGCATGTATTTCATTTAAAAGAGATTAGAGAAATTATGCAAAGTGCTTTCTTCTAAAAGAGATTAGAGAATAAATAATGCAAAGTACTTCCTTCTAAAAGAGATTAGAGAAATTATGTAAAGTGAAAACTTTACATTTTGCATTTTCTTGAAAATACATGGTTTGATACCTAGGAAGGGACAAATGAAACTATGCACTTTGTTGTTCTAAAGGGAGAAAATAAACTATAATTATTGTAACAATGACATCATATATTCAGTCAAAAGAAAAACTTAGGAGTTGTGATGTGAACAAATACAGTCAAAAGCTAAGAGTGAAGAATTATCATGAAAAATGTTGATGCGAATGAATACAACTTCAATGTCAAGTGATGCCTTGATCTGGTGTTACAGTGTTGAAGCCAGGAGTGCTAGTGAGATGTAAGTTTGGACTTTATTGTCATAGAATTTTGGATTGCAATCTTCTATTTTCAAGATTGACATGCTTACCGTGTATTCCTTTTTCGAGTGACATGCTTTGAACTTGAGAATCTTAGTCTGATGTTGCGTTGTTTATTCTCAAACAAACCAAGAATACCCAGTTTAACTGCTTGAAGCTCAACAATTCTACCCAAAATCTAAGTTACCAGGATACGATCCGAATTGATAATTACCAAAAACCTAAGTTACCCAAAACCCAAGTTACCAGGATTGATAATTTTAAAAACCATTTCAGCATGGACTTGAAGTAGGTCATAATAGTGTTTTTGTGAGCCACATCCACATGTCCTTATCAATAGGGAATAAAGTGGTTTTCTTGAACGTATTGGCAAGAATACAAAACAATGTAGGTGAAGCTAGCAATAACATGGTACATAAAGATATGTCAGCCCTTGACAGCAGACCTTGACCATAAATATATATCAAATAAAAACATTGAGAGTAGACCTTGATATTGATATATCAAATCAATATAAAAGTTCAAGAGCATATCTTGACATAAGGATAGATCATATCTTGAGCAAGAATGGGGTTTACGCTTTTATCCATTAGGTTTTTAGGGTTTTTTAATTTTTTCATTAAAAAATATTTTCTTGGGGGATCAATGTGTCATAGAAGCACTGGAAGTTGCAGGATATGTTTGGAGAATTCAGGAATTGTTTGATATATCATAGGATCTGTTTGAAAATTTCAGGATTTTTTTTTTCATAGGATCCGTTTCATGAAACTAGAACATGTTTCCTTTTAGAGGGGATCTGTTTCCATGGTGGATCCAAGGTGGATCTGATCCAGATATGTATCGGATCTGTGGATCCTACACACTAGGGTGGTGGATTCGGTAACACATCCCAAAATCCAATGTGGATTTCTTGTTGGAATGGTACAATTAGTTTGTACCCATTATTTTAAGTTTATAACTAATGGCTTTATATTGATGGACCATCTTAGTTAAGTTATAGTGCATATATTCTGATAGTAATATCTCTAGTTCTTAGTTGAGAACAACGAGTTGGAGACGCATATCCTTTTGAAAGACTACCACACAAAACAACTGCAAACAATGTAAAACTCTTTCATCATATTCAATTATTACAATATTTTTTTTCTCCAAAGAATATAGTGACAGGAAACGTTCTGCAACCTTTCCAAAGAACATAGTGACATAAGACATTCTGCAACATTTAAGGTTCAAAATTTTTTCCTAACTTTTCTTTTGAAAGATGAAAGGTTCAGAACCTGTTTATAGGAATTGACATCTTCAATTTATCTCCCTTAATCTTTAATAGTTTGACTAATTTGTGGCATTGTTTTGAGCAAGAAGAGTACTGACAGTTTCCCTCCCTGGATGGGCTTGGGGAATTTGTGAAGTGTTCATGTAACCTGTTTTTCTCTAGATAGAGAACAATGTCCTTTCAATGGTATTTTTACATCTTTGAAAATTTTGAATTAGAAAAGGCTAAAGGCACTTGAGATCTTAGTAGCTCCATCCCAAGTATCATGACTTTCACTTCAATTTTTAAAATGGTTTTTGTAGTCCCATCCTTTTCGAAATTGATGATCTAGATGCAACAATAGCTCATTTGAAAATCGGTATGTGTCTCTAGGTAAATTATTTTAGAGTCTTCCATGACATAGCTTTTCACTCTTGTCTCAGAGATGGCAACTGAAGAAACACTTAGAAAGTGCATTCCAAGCATGGCACCAATTGTTGCTATTGAAAGGAGGAAAATTTCAGATATATCAAACACGGGCCCACTTCCTCCATTAAGGAAAAGAAAGGAGAATAGTTGTTTAGAAAAATTGAACAAAGACTATGAAATTCATCCGCATGAGGTATGAAGCTCGTACTCGATCTAATTTTTGCTCTAAACAATTTTCTTCCTAGTAATTTCAAAGAAAATCATAATCATATGGTGGAGAGAAGCATCTTTTATTTTCTTAGTAAGAATTGTTAAAATTCCATATGCTAAGCTAGATTATCAGCATTTAATTTTAATTTCATAACAAAAGCATATAGATAAGATCACTGAAAGAAACAGTATCACAAGAACAACACGGATTTATCCTAGGAAAATCCTAATGGGACAAAACTAGCAAAAGCTTCCTCAATATAGATGCCCCAAAAGATAAAAGGTAAACCCCAAAAGACTTATCCTCCTCCTTCTCCAGCTACAACTCTTTCTCTCTCTCTTATGCGCTACACAAGTGAGTGTGTGTTCAAATGAGAATCACCTCACCTCTATTTATATTCTTTCATTCACTTGAAACTTAACCCTGTCATGTAGGATCGAGTAAACTTGTAGGCTCGAGTAACCATAACTAGGTTAAATTAATATAATAATATATTATGGAGGATACTAATGACCCAAATTACAATGGAGGGGAATTCATCATGACTCTTAGTAATTCTCCCAATAGGAATCATCGGGGTACAATAAAATACAAGTGATTCTCCCAATAGAAACATTGGGGACCAATAACATATATTTAGAATATTCTTTGAATTTATAATAATTCAACACTCCCCCTTAATGAGAAGGGTATTCTACAACAACAAAAACAACAACAACAACGACAATAGTAGGAGAGAGAGGGAATCATCAACATCATCAGGGTGATACATCTATAGATCATCAAAAGATTTTTATCATTTTCAACATATAGTCTTCATCTTCAATCTTCAGTAGCAACAACACTTTGAATGCTCGATCGACATCATCATCATCAACAGTACTTTGATCTTTCGATCAGCAACATCATCATCAATAGTACTTTGATATTTCGATCAGCAACATCATCATCAGCATACTCTGAACTTTGTATCAGTATCATCATCATCATACTCTAAACTTTCGATCATCATCATCATCATCATCATACTCTGATCTTTCAATCAGCAATATCATCATCATCATACTTTGATCTTTCGATCAATAACATCATCATCATCATACTCTGATATTTCGATCAGTAACATCATCATCACACTCTGATCTTTCGATCAACAACATCATCATCATCAACAACTTGTAATCCACAACATGAAGATGAATGTCTTCGAATCACTTTTGGACTTAAGTCTAGGGATGATACAATCCTACCACATTCTCTATAGCCGAAGCTACCAGATACAATTACAGGATAATCACTCCCTATCACTTTAGGAATAATTCCAAGGATGATGCAATCCTACCACATTCACGAGGACCGAAGTCTCTGGATACATTCTAAACTAAAGTTTAGGGATGATGCAATCCCACCACATTCACGGGGACCGAAGCCTCCGAATATATTATGAACAAAAATTTAGGGATAATGCAATCCCATCACATTCACGGGGACTGAAGCCTCCAGATACATTTTGAACAAAATTTCAGGGATAATGCAATCCCACCACATTCACGAGGACTGAAGCCTCTGGATACATTCTGAACAAAATTTTAGGGATGATGCAATCCCACCACATTCATGGGGACTGAAGCCTTCGGATACATTCTGAACAAAAGTTCATGGATGATGCAATCCCCCCACATTCACAGGAACCAAATCCTTCGGATACATTCTGAAAAAAAGTTCAGGGATAATGCTATCCCACCACATTCATAAGGACCGAAGCCTCCGGATACATTCTAATTTTTTTTATAGGGATGATGCAATCCCACCACATTCACAGGGACCGAAGCCTCCAGATACATTCTGAACAAAAGATCAGGAATGATGCAATCCCACCACATTCACAGGGACTAAAGCCACCAGATCTATTCTAGACAAATGTCCTGGGATGATACAATCCTGCTTCATTCTTGAGGACCGAAGTCACCAGATCACTTTAGGACAAATTTCCAGGGATGAGACAATCCCACTGCAACATCGTTGCTCCCCCTTTTGAGGAACATATTTCCGAACAACACCAATCTTGTCTTAAAAGTGTTCAAACTTTACTCGAGGCAGAGGCTTCACCAACACATCAGCAACTTGGTCATCGATACTCACATACTGGAGCTGTATCATATCTCGAATGTAGAAATAATGGATTTCTATGTGATTCGATCTATCATGGAACATTGGGTTCTCTGACATCTTTATACAACTTTGGTTATCACATCAAATATCAATAGTATCCATCTCCAGGTCAAATAGACCTGACATCAACTTTTGAAGCCATATGGCTTCACAACTAGCAGAGCAAGCTGCTATGTATTCTACTTCTGCTATGCTAAGAGAAATACTGGACTGTTTCTTGCTAAACCATGAGATCATAGCAGACCCCAGACAAAAGCATCCACTTGATGTGCTTTTTCTGTCTAAGACACTTCTAGGCCAATCTGCATCTGTATAGCCATACAATTTGTAATCATGGTTTCCATCATAGTATAGATCAAAGTCTATAGTCCCTTTCAGATATCTCATCACATGTTTTGCAGCTATCAGGTGAACCCATCTAGGTTGAACTAGATACTGATTCAAGGTGTTTACAACAAAACAAATATCTGGTCTGGTGTTAGTTAGATACATCAACGACCCAATAATCTATCTATATTGAGTCACATCCACTAACTCTAACGAATCATTAGCTAACAACTTCAGGTTGGAATCCATGAGTGTAGCCATGGCTTTACATTCCAACATATCAAATCTTTTCAGGATTTCTACTACATACTTTCCTTGATTGAGAAAGATTCCTTCCAAGTTCTTCCGTACTTACAAACCTAGGAAATAATGCATTAGACCAAGGTCTTTCATCTCAGATTCTTCAGCGAGCTTCTTCTTGCATTCTATAATATGTTTCTCATTCCTTGTCAGAAATAGATCATCCACATAAAGTAATAATATGACAAGTTCATCTTCTATAACCTTGAAGTAAAGGTTAGGATCGACTTTACTCTTGGCAAAGCCCATGCTCGTCAGGAAAATATCTATCCTTCCATACCAAGCTCTGAGAGCTTGCTTTAGGCCATACAGGGCCTTCTTCAACTTGCATACATGAGTTTTTCTGTCTTCAACTTCAAATCCTTGTGGTTGTTCTATGTATACTTCTTCTTCAATTACACCATTCAAGAAGGCAGTTTTAACATCCATCTGGTGTAAGTCCCACTTCATCATGGATGCAAGTTCGATGATGGTTCTAATCGAAGTATACCTTGCTACTGGTGCAAATGTTTCTTTGTAATCAATTCCCTTTTTCTGAGAGAAACCTCTAGCCACAAATCTATCCTTGTACTTCTCTATACTTTTGTCATCTATATGTTTTATCTTGTAGATCCATTTGGAGGATACTACACTCTTGCGTTCTAGTTTGGGAACTATATCCCACACATTGTTCTTCATTACTGACTGATATTCTTCAGTCATTGCTTTTACCCATTCTTTCTTCTGTACAGCTTCTTCATAGTTTGTAGGTTCTCGATCCACAATATTGCACATCAAAGTTACATAGTTGGAAAATGGCTTGGGCTTCTTGCTTATCCTTGTGGATCCTTCAGGAGCTCCATATCTTTCTTCTTCATGTATAATTTCTCTTTCCCAACCAGGCTTTCTCTTTCGTGATATCTCCATCATGGGAGGTTCTTGTGGTTTTGTCATATCATGTTCTTCAGGTGCTTCATTGTCTGGGAAGACTGTTGCCTAACAATTTTGGGAGGTACCTCTTCCTCATACACTTCTTCATGTTGACATTTTCTGGATCTCTTGAGAGCTGCTTCTTCATCAAATGTTACATCTCTATTGATTTCCATGTGATGCAATCTAGGAATGTAAATTCTAAATTCCTTGGATACTTCATAGTATCCAACAAATATCCCCTTCTTTTTGGAAGGGTCCAACTTGGTTCTTTTCTCTTTCGGTATATGAATATATAATGGATAACCAAATATTTTGAGGTGACTTACCTCGGGCTTCTTTCCTATGAACATCTCTTCTGGAGTCTTGAATCGAAGAGCACTGTGAGATATTCTATTATCTACGTAGACAACAGTCCTTGCTTCTTCTGCCCATAGATGCATTGGAAGATCTTGATCATATATCATTGTTTCACTGCCTCCATGATGGTTTTGTTCTTTCTTTCCACAACACCACTCTGTTGAGGATTGTAGGGAGTGGTTAGTTCCCTCTTGATTCCAGCATCTTTACAAAAGGATTCAAACTCTTTTGAAGTATACTCTCCGCCATTGTCTGATTGGAGTGTCTTGATTCTCTTGTCTGAAATCTCTATCAAGGCTTTGAATTCCTTGAATTTTTTTAACACTTCACTCTTTTCTTTTAAGAAGTATATCCAAGTCTTTCTTGAATAGTCATGAATAAATGTAATATAATATTCAAATCCACTTAAATATGTGGAGGACATTGGACCACACACATATGAATGAATAAATTCCAACGTATGTTTTGTTTTTGTTTCACTCTTTGGAAATGGATTCTTGATATTCTTTCCTTTGGCACACCCCTTGCAAATACTTTCATGTTTGATCTTCAAGTATGGTAGTCCCGTCACTACTTTGTTCACATGAGGTAGTGCCTTGTAATTGATGTGGCCAATCCTTCTATGCCATAGTTCACTAGGGTTAGTGGACTCATGAACAAGGGTTATTTTTGAATGTCCCTTGAATTTATACAGGCATCCTTCTTCTTCACCGATAACAACTTCATCTTCAATTTTATTTCCTTTGGGCCACATGAGTACTTGGCCATCTATGAATGCAACTCTGAATCCTTTCTTATCTAAAGCTGAGATAGAAAGTATATTCTTCTTTAGACCAGGTACATACAATACTTCTTTCATCTTCAGGGGATTTCCTGAATCAAGCTTGTAGCTTGCTTCCCCAATTCCTTTGATCGGATATTGATAGTCATCTCCTAGAGATACTTTCTGAGGAGAGTTATTTTCTTCAAGTTTTGACAGATTTTTCTTTTGTCTTGTCATGTGATTTGAAGCACCACTATCAATAATCCAAGTGTATTCTCTAGGTGTTACAGAACCAAAGAGTGTAGAGAATAGTACATACTCTTCTGCATCTTCTTCTCTTGCTTACTTTCTTGGAGATCCTGTTGGAGACATTTACCCACCATGCACACTTAATTTGGTCAATTTGGCCTAGTTAAACCACTATCCTAAGTTTTATTGAATTAATTGACATCAGAGGAGCACTATATGACATCAGAGGAGCACTGTATGACATCAGCATGAGAACACCCACACCTACCTTCAGTCAAGGAGGCCAACTAAACCTTCTCCTTCATTCAGGGAGGCTAACTGGAGGACTCCGAGGGTGAGCTGAGTGTCATAAATGCAATTAATTGATAACTTCTGGTTACAATCAGTTAAATATGAGTGGTGAAGGAACCTCCTTTCATTATATTGATTATTTAATTAATATTTAATGAACTGGAGTCAATAGGGGTGCCTCCAACCACCTCTGATGGCCATTTTGGCTTCAGTTAAACTCATCAGGGTTCATTAGGGTTATTGATGCACTACCACTTGTTGGTTGGCATGCAGTGACATGTGTATGAGCTACTTTTAGCTAGACTCGGTCATTTATTGCACTCTGACTTCAATTAGGACTCAGTTGAGTCAATTGACATTTGATTAGTTGGTTAACTAGTGTGTTTATTGTGGCTTACAATCAATTAAGCTACACCCATTCATTCAATTCGAATGACCTCCTTCGGAATTCGAATTGTCTTGGCATTCATGCATATTGCATGATCATTGTATTGTATTATTCATTATTCATTGATTATATAGAGCTGCTACTCCCATTGCAACACCATTTTTCCAATTTTATGCATATTTTTCTGTATTCTTTGTGAGACTGTGTTTTTCAGTTCCTAGACCACTGTGAGAAATTGTTGTAAAGGAAAGAGTCCTATGGCTAGGGTTTAAGAGGCCATCAATGTACTGGGGTTGAAAGGTGGATGTAAATGGTTCTGCAAGTATATATAAGCAAGTTTCAGAGATTAGAATGGTTCATACCTTAGCCAAATGAAGGTTGATCCAAACAGCCCTTCAATCCTCTTCTTGCTCCTCTTGCTCCTCTTACTCCTCTTGCTCCAAGAGACTTGCAAAACAAGTTATATCTTCCTCAAACCAATATGACCATATATAAAGCAATGATAATCAAATAAACATGAAACAATGATCTGATTAACATCATAATATGATCATAAACAAAGATTCAATCACACATTGAACAATGATTTGGGAAGAAGAAGGACATCACATCTTTATTAATCTTGAAAAAAAGTACAAGTATACCTTCTCTTCAAGTTTGGCACCTCAAGAAACCTTGATCCGGTTCTGCTGCTTCTCTTCTCCAAAGAACTCAGCCTCCAAGCTCTGCAGCACAAGGGGATGATCACCAGGGCAAAGGTGTGGGCAAAGAGAGCTCCAAATCCTCCAGCATAACAATGAAAAGATTCAAGTCTCCTCTCATGGACCTCCCTACCTCTATTTATATGATTAAATAAGAGTTAGGGGCGAAGACAAAGTAGTTACAATTGAAGGAGTCAGTTGCATAACTACCCAAACTACCCGAATTTCAAAAGACGCGTTTTTTGACATTTTTAAGAGGCGTACGCGGGTTGCAAAAACAACAGTTGCATAAACGAGAAATACACGTGGGTTTCCAATACATAAATTCACGTATATATAGCAACTCGTGTATGTACGCGGGAATTATAGAGAGCAATTCGTGTACGTACACAGGTTTGCCTTAAGGCAAGTCACGTACACACAAAAAACTCCTTTTTAGGGCATTTCTAGGCATTTTTAGACTTTGGTGTCTTCTAGAAAGTTTTAGCTAACAAAAATACCTTTCCAAAGGTGTAGAGAGGAGGTCAAATGGAGTTACAAAACTCAAGATATGGTTCCTCCAAGATAGGTGTTTTTTTAGTGACATTCAGTGACTTTCATGAAGTGCTGTCATGGAAGTGTCGGCATGCGATGAAATCATGGGAAAGTGGTCATAGGAAGAGATGTATCATTTTGAGCTATAACAGATTCCCCCTAATGTGTGAGGTTAGAGGAGAAGACGATAGCCGAAATACATTATAAAGGAAACAACTGAGTATGGAGAGAGCATAGAATCCAATATCAAAAGGCTCGAACAAAGGTACTTGAAAGGGAGATAAATGTCAGAAAAACCGATCTCTGGGACATAAAAGTCCATATACAAAACATCGCCATAAAGATACAGGTGGATCCAACATATGTATAACTGATGAAACTATCATGGTCGCTCAATATGCAAAAAGGCACCATATCAAATCTAAAGGAGACATGGCCACAAATGAACAAGGTGGATCCATGCTCAACAATCGATCATAGCCACAAAAATACAAGGTGGATCTATGTCTCAGCAAAATGTCATATAAAATGTAACAAGGTCTTGCGCAACTTGGGCAATAGCAAAAAATGACGATGCTACTGTCGGGCCAAGGTCTTTAATCCAAACCGCCCAAAAAAGGTACGAATCCTAACCATGAGAATAAAGGAGCTGAAGTCGAACATGGAGGAAACCGTTTGATTACCGGTCAATGATGAGAACCGTTAACAAATGCGAGGGAAACCACCATTAATGAAAATGGTCCTCAAGGTACCTAGTATATTCTAACAAAAGTGATTACAAGGACTTGAAGTCGAACACTTGAAGAATCCATCGAGTAGGAGACATTAAGGTATTCCCACTACCCAATAGCAAGGGAAATTGCCACTGATGACTAGAATCCCCAAGGTATTGTCATAAAACTCTAAATCTCATTCCCAGAGCAAGAGGTGTTGCAGTCGATAGGAAGAGATCCATTGGAAGGAAGGCATTAAGGCATCCTTCATCATCGAACACGAGGTACATAAAAGACTAATTGGATTTGGAATTGGTACTGAATTTCATGACAAGAAATGCTAAAGACATGATGTAATGAACTGATACTAGGGAATGGCCGACACAAAAAGTCAAGGCAACTGCAGAATGGCCGACAAAGGTTTAATCCTTGAACAGTGAGCACGACACAAAAGTGACTTAGGCATATTTTGACACAAAAGGACCAACAAAACAAATCTGCAATGTAGGAGACATTGACAGATTCCCCATATAATTGGAAAAGAGACCAACTGGAGGAGTAAGAAACTCTGGATCGGAATAAGGTCAAAATACTAAGACCCAACTGTTTGATAGACTCAAAACTGGTGCGTTGTTCAAGGAAACAAGACTTGCTGCCATGATGTAAAAAACATGTGAATGAACTTCCCTTCCCCTCTTTCTTGTAAAGGTTTAACGAGTCCAAGAAAGCAAACTCGGGACCATCTTCATTTTTGGCAAGCTCGAAGAAAAGAAAGAAGAATGCTTGATAAAGCACTGATTCGTGGATTTTACGAGCCCGAACTAGTACATTCTCAACGGTGTTTTCATAGTTTAGAGAGTCTGAAAACTCCAAAGAAGACTCCAGGGGGGTGCTTTTTTATACAATTTAGTCTCTTGAGGCCGAAAAAGTATAAAACATACCAAAGAAGAACTCTCTAAACTTCTGAAGAAGAAAAGGCGCACCTTTTTCATACTTAGTCAGGAAGGTCTGAAAAAGGTTAAATTACCACCTACCCAACGCTCCTTCAAAAGCAGCATATAGCTTGAGTTTTACGAGTGTGAAGGAAGGAAATATCACTTGGAAAGATCCATTTGATTACGAGAAATGGGGCTTACAACAATAAACTTGATGCTTTGTTCTTTAGGGTTTAACGAGCATGACAAAGACATAAAGTACACTCAGAATCTTTTTCATGTTTTGGTACAGAGCACGAAAAAGAGAAAACTAAGCTCATACCGGGGGTTCCTTTTCTGTAATTTTAGTCCCTCAGGTTCGAAAAAGAGATAAACCTATGCCTGAGAATAATCTTCTCAATTCCAAAGAAAAGAGAGCGTTCCTTTCTTGTATTATTCCACATGGTCTGAGAAAGCGATAACCTACCACCAATGTGGATGCCCATTCAAAATTCTTAACGAGCCCGAACGGACAAGTTTACTCGGCAGTCAAGTCTATTTTGAGGAGTCAGACCTGGGCCTAAAGAAACTCAATATCTTTCTCATGAAATTTTAATGAGTCCGAAAAAGTCAACTCGTGGCCTCCTTACTGTTTTTAACGAGCTTGAAGGAGAGCAGAAAGAATGCTCTAAATGCGAGGAGACGAGTGTCAGGGGAAAGTGAAACTAGTTCCAAGCGCAAGGAACAGACCTATGCATAATGCAAGGAACATGAGCAGGATAAATACACTCAAGGAACGTCTCCTCAAGGTAAAGGGTGTCAAGTTGCAAAGGCAAAATGATACAAGGCTTAGCAACGATGAGAACAAATATGAGGGCTTATACAATGAGCTAAAAGCGTGGAAGCTAACATCAGGCTAATAAGAACGAGCAGGGCACATGCAAATGCTATTACAACTTGAAAAACAAGGTGAGGCCAATAAACAGTTGTGAATCCAACTAAGAATCCTGTCTCCAAGAAACAACATCATCAGGATCATATTCAGAAGAAAAGATCCGATGCAGGTCACTTTGGCAGAAACACTTGTGACTTTGCTATCTTCTATAAAAAGTAAAGTCAAGGCAGAATCGATCGAAAAATATTCTATAGCACCAAGTCTCAAGGGTTTATAATCAGTAAGATCAACCTCAGAAAGAGAGCAAAAATCAACAAGGGATATAGAGTTTGTAGGAACAAACTCAATATCACAGGAGTTGAAAAATTCATAAGAAAAATCAAACTCATCAGGATCACTGACTTGCTATTCGAAGGAAGAGTCAAAAGACTCAACAAGACCAACATAAGAAGAAATATCAGGCTTACTAGGCAAATCATGGTTAGAATTAGTCACAACTAAACCAACATCCAAAAGAAGATCAGACTGTATCAAAGACTCTAGGAAGACTTCATCCGAAGGAAGGAGATTATCCGAGATAGGACACATGTCTAAACTTTCAAATGGATCAACAGAGTGGAGAGAAGGCTCTACAGTCTGTATAGGATGATTCACCCTGTAAACTGCTGGGACCAAGTCCCGAGAAGGTAAGCATGAAAACAGATGCTGCTTCTCAGTAGCAATTGAACGCAAAGGACATGAGGCCACATAGCACACCTATGGCGGGTTAGTGTCTATAGAAACACTGGGAACCAATAAAGGAAATACCTGGTCTCTAGTTGGGTCAGGAGACGGATCAAGAAAATTCAACTGATCGATAGTGACAATTTCTTCGCCATGATTAAAGTACATCACATGAAAGAATGTTGACACCATAGCTTGCATGGCATAGACATAATCACGTCCAAGGAGCATATTGAAGTCCAAGGGGTCTTCTATCACCATGAAGTCAACTAAGACAGTATTCCCACCCAAAGTAACAGGTGTTTGAGAAAGAATTCCTAAGGCTATACAAGTTCTTCTATCAAACGCTAGTAATTGGCTAGCACTCGACATAAGGCTGGGAGATCCCATGCCTCGCCAAGCACGAGTAGACAAAATACTAATTGAGGCTCCTTCATCGACAATACAACGAGCAATCGTGTATGATTCAACTTTGACCTTTATCTGGAAAGGTGCATCGGAAGGAAGGTGCGGCTCAACTAGGCTATCCCAATCAAAGGAAGCAATCCGAGAACTTGGTGGGGGTTGATCTGAAGCGATTTCAGTGCCCCCTTGTTCAGTAAGTTCTGAACTGGCAGTGAAGAAAATGTGACTAGTAGACACTTCAATCTCCAAAGGAAGAGTGGGATTGATCGATACTGAATTCGATTCAACCGCTTCATAAAAGTCACTCTCTGAAGGGAGAGTGGGATTGACCAAAGATGACATTTGTTCAATCACATCAGGATCACTCTCTGAAAGAAGAGTGGGATCGACCAAATATGAGATTGGTTCAACCACTTGATCAACCAAAGGTTGAGTAGGTTGTTGAGAAACTATAGGTTGTTCAGGATAAGGAAATTCTTGAGTCTCGGACCACACTCTTCGCACCTCTGTGATAGCAGGGCATTGGTCAGTAAGATGATCTCCCTCGCATAGCTTACAAAGGAACTTAAGTTTGCACTTCGAACGACCAGTTTTCTCAATGGTGTCAACATGACTAGCAGTGGATGTCTGTTTGCTCTTAGCATGACCTACAGAGGCTAAGAGTTTGCCCCTAGCATGAACTACAGAGGCTGGGTGACTGGGTCCAACCTGACTAAGAGAGGTTGGTTGTTGAGAGACTTCAGAATGTTCAAAAATGGGATGACCATGAAACCAAACTCTTCGCACTTTCGTGATAGAAGGGCATTTATAAGTAAGGTGGTCTCCCTCACAAAGCTTACAAGGAAACTTGGGCTTGTGTTTTGAACGGTTAGTCTTTTCAACAGTGTCAACATGACTTGTAGTGGCTGACGAATTGTCTTTAGCATGACCTACAGAGGCTGAGAGACTACCCCCAACATGACTTGCAGAGGCTGACGGATTGTCTTCAGCATGAACTACAGAGGATGAGAGACTGCCCCTAGCATGACTTGCAGAGGCTAAGAGACTGGGTCCAATATGACTTTCATAGGTTGGACAAGCACCACGAGCATGAAAAACAGAGGCTGAATGGTTAGGATCAACATGCTTTGCAACAGTTGAGTGTGTGCCCCCAGCATGAACCACATAGGCTGGGTGGATGGATCCAACATGACTTGCAGAGGTTGGATGAGGAGGTTCAACTTGAACAACAGAGGTTGAATGGGTGCCATCAGCATGAACCATAGAGGTTGAGTGACTAGATCTGACATGACCTAGAAAGGTTGGAAGGATCCCACCAGCATGATCAACAGAGGCTGGATGGTGAAGATCAACTTGACTTGCAGAGGTTGAGTGTTTAGATCCAACATGACCTATAGAGGTTGGATGGGTGCCCCCAGCATGAACTGCAGAGGCTGGGTGGTGAGGTTCAACTTGACTTGTAGAGGTTGAATGGGTACCCGCTTGCTTATGTGCCTTCTTCCTATTCCTCCTTCTTTTACTCCTTTTAGACTGCTGGTTACTAGTATGAGTACTTTCACCACATGAGGTAGAAGGAGGAGGAGAATCAACTACAGGTGAAGGGGAAGTAGTGTTTTGATTCCCTTGATATAAGGAGCTTACTTGAGAAGCATTAGGAGCATTCATGACAGTTGGAGTGGAAAACAACCACACCGGTAGCCCTAGGGTGAATCCAGGTAGATTCAAGGTGGCCATCAAGGGAACACCAACATTCCCCATGAGAGGAATAGTACAAGGAGTTCCCAGCATGGGGATCTCTTGGTTGGTGTTCAAAGGGGTGCTAGCCATAGTTTCAAACCAGGAGATAAAGTCTGAGGTTGATAAGCAACCAAAATTACAAAGCACACACCTAAAGGCACACTAAGTACAGAAAAACCACACAGCACTCACTAAAAATTCCTAAAGCCAAAAAGACAAACATGTATAAGATATACTTTCTAGAAGAAAGCTGATAGACAGTTACTTGGCGTCCTTGTATATGTTCTTAGGCACAAGCGGAGGAATCACCCACCGCCCTCCCACACTTTCTACCGGGGTTACCTTCCAAGTCCGTCCAAGGTCAACCAAAAATAGCCTTCCGGTGTACCTGTGTATGAACCCTAGATGTCAAAGAGACTAAAGGCTACCTTAACTATATTGACAGTCTGGGGGGACAGTCGCAATCCTGGTTCGTATGCATGGGCAGGGTAGCAAAGCCCGAAACCCTGTCTAAGACAGAATCCCCAGATGCGCAAAAACCTTGGTCTACACTTTGACAAGGAATCGAACTTGGGTTATCTCCTCAGTCCAAGTCTCCACGCGGCCTCATGCTTAACTCCCATTTGAGAGGAGCTTCCTAGATATAATCAACATACAAAAGGATTTACCTAGTGATTGGCCAACTACATCTAAATTTTTAACACTTGTGGAGAGTTAAAACTCCCTAATCCACAAGTCTAGCCTACGCTAGTTGGTGTATGACCCTATAAAATAAAACTTACTAATAAATTTCAAATTATATCATTTATTTTAAGGGCTGTTTTTTGTTAGAGGGTAAATGGCATGAAACTTATGTGATGTTTTGACTCAAAGTTGAAACACAATGACTAAGAAAAGAGAAATGAAATGCAAAAATAAAAAACTATCCTCTTTTCTTTTCAAATAGAAACTTGAAAACCACAAAAGAACAATTCTTTTTATTTTTATTTTTCAAAAACAATGATATGCCATGAAATCTAGACTAAAAACCTAATCTACATGCATATAAAGCAAACATGTGTTTTTGTCTTTTTCTTTTATAAATGCAAAAGAAAAAACAGACTATCAACTAATGCAAGCAAGTACTGTAAGCAAAGCAAATAGACAACTACTCTACACCCCACAAACAAACCCTAGGTTTCCCTAAAGTTGAAAATAAACCTCTCTTGAAAGGAAGGTTCACAAAGGTGAACAATCCAACAACTTTGGAATGAAGAGATTGAGCAATAAGACTGACATAAACAAAGGTGAAGAAGTCCTAAACAAAGGTGAAGAAGTCCTAAGTATCAATCTAAACCTACAAACAGGGGCTGCTCAGTACCTTGTCCAACAAGGTCAAACCAAAGAAAGAGGTGGGGAGGGGGGAAAGTAGTAAAAACAAGTATACGTTCTTTTTATTTTTATTTTATAAATGCAAAAGAAAAAATTCCTACAAAAAAAAGTATGCAGATAACAAGAACAAAGCAAAAGGAACTCTGCTATACAACCACCAAACAAACTCTAGAATGAACTAAAGTTAATATAAACCCTACTTGGAAGGAAGGATTGCATAAGAGACAAGTCAACTACTTTGGCATGGTGAAGTTAACCAACAAAAAAAGAAGGAAACCAACACCAACAAGCTTCTAAACTTAGACAAAGATCACTAATAGAGGATGACTAGAAACATAAGCCAAAAATCATGCCAAGCAAAGGAGGAGGGGGAAAAGAGCAAAGAACAAACCCTAATGCTATGAAAAGGCTTACCGCATAGATAAAGAACAACCAAAAGGGATCACACTAACTCCCTAGGGTCATGCACCTGCAGAGGACACCAAAAGACCTACCAAACAGCCTACAATAGTAGAAAGAACCATAAAAAATGAGAAAAAACACTGTTTTAGGGGCACACGCGGGTTGTACTACTGACGGGTCGCGTGTCATAGGCGGGTTTCCAATATAGCAAGTCGCATGTACAAGCACACACGAGTTGTATAACTGACATGTCACGTATCATACGTGGGTTGACAGTATAGACAGTCGCGTGTACCAAACCAGACATGCGACTGTTCAGTCTACAAGTCGCGTATGGGTGGAAAATATTCCAAAAAAGGTCAAACAATGCCTTAGGAAGGCAGGGGAGGTGTTCTATCAGACTTATAAAGTGTTCCTAAGTGGAAAGAAGGACCTAAAACAATGCAAAAGACTGAAAGAAAGACAGAGAAACCCCAAAAAGACAAGGCTATCCCTAGTGGAGTCGCCAGTTCTGTTGTAAAGGAAAGTGTCGTATGGCTAGGGTTTAAGAGGCCATCAACGTACTGGGGTTGAAAGGTGGATGTAAATGGTTTTACAAGTATATATAAGAAAGTTTCAAAGATTAGAATGGTTCATACCTTAGCCAAACAAAGGTTGATACAAATATCCCTTCAATCATTTTCTTGCTCCTCTTGCTCCTCTTGCTCCAAGATACCTGCAAAACAAGTTATACCTTCCTCAAACCAATATGACCATATATAAAGCAATGATAATCAAATAAACATGAAACAATGATCTGATTAACATCATAATATGATCATAAACAGAGATTCAATCACACATTGAACAATGATTTGGGAAGAAGAAGGACATCACATCTTTAATAATCTTGAAAACAAGTACAAGTATACCTTCTCTTCAAGTTCAACACCTCACAAAACCTTGATCTGGTTCTACTGCTTCTCTTCTCCAAAGAACTCAGCCTCCAAGCTCTGCAACATAAGGAGATGATCGCCAGGGCAAAGGTGTGGGCAAAGAGAGCTCCAAATCCTCCAGCATAACAATGCAAAGATTCAAGTCTCCTCTCATGGACCTCCATACCTCTATTTATATGCTTAAATAAGAGTTAGGGGTGAAGACAAAGTAGTTACAACTAAAGGAGTCAATTGCATAACTACCCAAACTACCCGAATTTCAAAAGACATGTTTTTTGACATTTTTAAGAGGCGTACGTAGGTTGCAGAAACAACAGTTGCGTACAAGAGAAATACACGTGGGTTTCCAATACAGAAAGTCATGTATATATAGAAATTCACGTACGTATGTACGCGGGTATGATAGAGAGCAAGTCGCGTACATACACGGGTTTGCCTTAAGGAAAGTCGTGTACACACAAAAAAACTCCTTTTTAGGGTATTTCTAGGCATTTTCAGACTTTGGTGTCTTCTGGAAAGTTTTATCTAACAGAAATATATTTCCAACGATGTAGAGATCCAGTCAAAAAGAGTTACAAAACTCAAGATATGGGTCCTCCAAGATAGGTGTTTTTTCAGTGACATTCAGTGACTTTCATGAAGTGTCATCATGGAAGTGTCGACATGCGACAAAATCATGGGAAAGTGGTCATAGGTAGAGATGTGTCATTTTGAGCTATAACACAAATTAATATGGTATCAGAGCTCATGGCGAGATGAAGCTCAGATCTATCAAAAACAAGGTTTTTGATAGATCTTGCATAAAAAATTGAGCAAAAGGTTGAAATTCCAGCACTGCACCAGAAACCAAGTCTTACCACTTAATACCCCAAGTAAATGAATTGTTGATCAAGCTTGGTTGATCAACTATGCTGGGTGTGATGAAGTCCTAAAATGTGCAGGCTGTTTGACCTTACGATGCTCCTTTTTTGTGATTTGCAGGTTTTAACAGGTGAAACGCATTCGCTCCAGCATTTTCAGATGGCTTATTCCGTAGAACTCTTGATTCCATTCAATTTCCATTCATGGGAAGAAGACATGGAGATCCAGCTATGTGCCAGAGGACTCTATAGGGTAACTATGCACAATGAAGAAGATCCTGCTTCTGTGACAGACAAAGCTATATTCTTGAGCAATAAAGACGAAGCATTTAGATTCTTGTGCCTGTCTGTTTCCCGAGATCTTCTTTTCCATCTCTTAGGATTAAAGACTCCAAAGGAAATTTGGGACAAATTGGAAACCCTGTATGGAAAATAGGATGATTTGAGAGTATACCATCTTGAAAATGAGTTGATGTCTCTGCATCCTTCCAATTTCGAGACCTTAAATGATTTTTTCACAAATTTCAAGCACATTGTCTTACTGTTGAAGCAATGTAAGTTGGAGAAGGAGGATGATCAGCTCATCCTTTCCATACTCTCCAAACTTGGATCTGATTATTCGGTGTTTGTCTCTACATTCCATGTGGGGAAGATCACAACCCTTGGATGGAAAATTCCTTCAGTTAATGCCTTCAATGAGTCCCTAACAAGTGAACATGATAAGCTTGTCCAGATGGGGATCATCAGATCCTCTCGTGATCAAGCCCTTTATGTCTTGGGGCCCAAATATATGAAGGGTAAAGGAAAGCAATAGAAGAACCCAAAAACCAAATTCGAAGCTCCTAATCTTAAAGTTGAAAACCAACAGCATGAAGAGCCTTCCGGAGATTCAAAGAAGAACAAAGGAAAAGGGAATCATGGGAAGGAAAAAGTCAAGTGTTCATACTGCGGGAAGGGCTTCCACCCTGAACATGCCTGCATGAAAAATAACCTTGATGAAGCTACTTCTCTTCTTGAGAAAAATCACATCAATATTCCATAAATTTTTCGGAGGAGAGATCAGCAAGATCGGTAACCACAACATGAAAGAGGTCATGGGCCTCATGGCAAGCACTTTGAATTCCAAAGCACTCTTGATAGATTCTAGAGCTTCGAACCACATGATGGCTGAAAGAGAATCCTTCTCATATTTGGAGACCAGAAAATCCATTCCCATCCACATGGGAGATGACTCCACAATCACATCCAAAGGACAAGGTAATGTAGATCTTGAGCATGGTTATTTTTCCAATTTTCTGTATGTACAATCTCTTGCATCAAACCTCCTAAGTGTTTATCAAATGAAACATATGGGAGTGCCCAAGAGAGTCTCCTTTAGCCAATATGATGTAGAGATCACAAAACTTGCATTTGGAAAACTTGTAGTAAAAGGCCTTGCAAACCATCATGCAAAATCCTACAAGTTCTCCCATTTTGTGGCGAATGCAAAGCTCACTGCATTGCTGAATCATGGAAATGAATTTAGTAGAATGTGGCATGAGAAGTTCGGCCATATAAACTTCAAATACTTACAGCAATTATAGAAGAATTCTATGGTTGAAGGCTTCCTGGTCATCAAAGCTACCACTGGAATTTGCAAGGGCTGTGTTGTTGGAAAGCACCCTGAACATAAGTTCGATCGGGGGAAGGTAAGACGAGCATCATGTATCTTGGGAATGATACATTCTAATATCAGTTTTACCATGCCTATCACATCCATGAATGGATCAAGGTACGTTCTAAATTTCATTTATGACTTTTCCAGATACACATGGGTCTTTTTTATCAAAACGAAGTTGGAAGTCTTGGAAAAATTCACTAAATTGAAGGCCCTGATTGAGAATGCATCTATCCAAAAGACCAAGATAGTGATATCTGATAATGGTATGGAGTATGTTAGTAATGAGTTATTTCATAAATGTTCCCAAAGTGGTATTCATATCTAGCATTCAGTCCCCTACATTCCCCAGTAGAACGGTGTAGCGGAGAGGAAGAATCGGTTTCTCAAGGAGATGACCACCTGTATGTTGGAATCAAAGAAGTTGGATGAAAATTTGTGGGCTGAAGCCATGCATTCCATATAATATATTAAAAATATATTTCCACACTCATCCATGAAAGGGAAGACCCATTTCAAAGCATACTTCGGACACAAGCCGGATTTGTCGAATCTACGGGTGTTTGGGTCCACTGCATGGGCCCGAATTCCACTTGATAAAAGGAGAGATTTGCAACTGAAAAGCATAGAATGTCTATTTATTGGATATCCTGATGAATCAAAAGGTTTCAAGCTGCTAGATATCAAAACAAAACAGATCATCATTGAAAGGAGTGTCAAGTTCGATGAGCCTCTTGAGGAGGTAGAACTAGTGAAGGAGAAAACTGTTGAATTTCCTTCCTATTCTACTGAATATTTGGATGATGTAACTGGGGGTGATGACCCTGATTTGGATCCTCTGATTTCTGATATCAATGTATAGAAAAAATAAGATGCTGAATCAGAACCTGAAGTACAAAATCATCTTCCAACTTGGGCCCGACAGACACTCTCCTCCGCAAGAGATAACATTGGAAATCCAGATGATCCAAGGAGAACCCGGTCAGATTTCCAAAGAGCAAGTATTGCACTCTCTTGTCCTGATCATTTGTTATCTAAATATTGTTATTTGATGATAATTTCAGACCCTAAATCTTACTACCATGCTCAGAAGGATCTGAGATGGCAAGTTGCCATGGATGAAGAGATGAATTCTCTTTAGAAAAACACCACTTGGGAGCTAGTTTCTCTTCCTCCGGGGAGAAAATTGGTTCAATGAAAGTGGGTGTTTCAGAATAAGGTTTATACTGATGGAAGTACCTGAAAATATAAGGCAAGGCTGGTATCAAAATTTTTCTCCCAGGTCCAAGGTGTGGACTACCATGAGACTTTTGCACCGGTTGCAAAAATGGACTCCATCCGCGTAGTTTTGGCAATTTTTGCATCTAAGCACTGGGAAGTGCATCATATGGATGTTAAGCAGCCTTTATGCATGGATATATTCATGAGGAGATATACATGAAGCATAATGAGGGCTACATTTCTGATCCATCTTTGTTTTGCAAGCTAAAGAAGTCACTATACGGGTTAAAACAGGCCCCAAGAGAGTGGTATTCCAAGATGGATGCCTTCCTTCTCTCGCAAAAATTCCAAAGGTGTAAATTAGTTCCAAATGTGTGTATATAGAAGTATGGTGGTCATTTGATTATTATATTTTTATATGTTGATGACTTACTGATCACAGGTAGCACAGTTGCTTCGATTTTAGTCATCAAAATTGCTCTCCACAATGCATTTGAAATGAGCGATTTGGGGCTCTTAAAACAATTTTTGGGGCTTGAAATTGAGAAAAATTATGATGGGATAATGGTCACTCAGTCCAAATAAATATCAAACCTGTTAGTCAAGTTTAACATGGCTGAATTTAGATCTTCTCCATTCCCTTTCCTTTCAGGGATCAACCTTGAAGAAGGAAAAAGCACAGCTCCCATGGACTACACTATTTATTGACAACTAATTGGTAGCTTGTTGTACTTGAATCATTCTCAGCCTGATATATATTATGCCATGAATGCTGATCAAGATACATGAAACATCCCCATGATATTCATTGGAAGGAAGCCAAGAGGATCCTCCATTATATTAAGGGAACCAGGACCCATGGCATTCACTATGCTACAGACTTCGAGCTAGAACTAGTTGGTTACATAGATTCCGATTGGGCGGGTGATTATATTGATCAGAATTCTACTTATAGACATGTATTCATGTTTGGTGGTGGTCCCATTTTCTGGTCTAGCAAAAAGCAGGCCGTCATAGCATTTTCTTCAGCTGAGGTCGAGTATCGAGGAGCGGTGAATGCTTGCATCCAAGTTGTTTGGTTGCAAGGCATTCTTTCAGAGTTTGATCTTGGTAGTACTTTGTCCACTGTCCTCTTTTGTGAAAATAAAAAGTGCTATTAAGGTATCCACAGATCCACTTACCAGTTAGAGGACCAAGCATGTGGAGATACACATGCACTACATCAGAGAGTTAGTGCATGACAGGACCATCATTCTGCAATACTGCCCGAATGATGAGAAGATTGCAGAAATATTCACCAAGAGATTTTTAGAAAATAAGTTCACTTACCTTCATTCATTGTTGGGGGTGAGTTCATCAGGGTGATCAGACTACTTTCAGTGTTCAGCTTGAGGGGGGGGGGGGTTTCCACTGGGTTTTCCCTCTTTTCCTCACTTAGATTTATTTTTTGAGCATTGTTTGAGTTTCATTATTGTATAGGGTGACCTATGGCATTATTTTTTGGGCCCTAGTATCTTTATGCACTTTATGTTTCTACTCCTCTGAGTATAGCTTAAGGGGGGGTGTTGGAGACATTTACCCACCATGCACACTTAATTTGGTTAATTTGGCCTAGTTAAACAACTATCTTAAGTTTTATTGACTTAATTGACATCAGAGGAGCATTGTATGACATCATCATGAGCACACCCATGCCTACCTTCATTCAAGGAGGCCAACTAAGCCTACTCCTTCATTCGGGGAGGCTAACTGGAGCACTCCGGGGTTATTTGGGTGTCATAAATGCACTTAATTGATAACTGATGGTTACAATTAGTTAAATCTGAGTGGTGAAGGTGCCTCCTTCATTATATTGATTATTTAATTAATATTTAATGAACTGGAGTCAACAGGGGCGCCTCCAACCACCTCTGATGGCCAGTTTGACTTCAGTTAACCTCACCGGGGTTCATTGGGGTTATTGATGCGCTAACACTTATTGGTTGGAATGCAGTGACATGTGTTTGAGATAATTTTAGTTATACTCAATCATTTATTTCACTTTGACTTCAGTTAGGACTCAGTTGAGTCAATCGACACTTGATCAGTTGGTTAACTAGTGTGTTTACTGTGGCTCACAGTCAGTTAAGCTACACCCATTCATTCAATTCGAATGACCTCCTTGGTAATTCAAATTGTCTTGGAATTCATGCATCTTGCATGATCATTGTATTGTATTATTCATTATTCATTGATTATACAGAGCTACTACTCCCATTGCAACACCATTTTGCCAATTTTATGCATATTTGTCTATATTCTGTGTGAGACTGTCTTTTCAGTTCCTAGACCACTGTGACAAATTAATAGGTCCTTCCTCTTCTTCTTCTTCATCCTCATCTTTATCTAGATGAGCATGATGCATTTTTTTGTTGTTGATCCTCTTCTGATATTCTTGTTTCTTCATAGGACAATTTCTGGCAATATGTCCTATCTTATAATCACAATGAAAACATTGGAAGCCAAAGTAGTCCTTATTTGATATCCTTTCTCTTCATCTTTGGAACCTTATGGGAGATTGAGACTCCTTGTGGTTTCACTTCTTGAAGTTGGGTTAACTTTTTCTTCTTTTGGTATGAGTGGCTAGGGCTTGATCATCTTCGTTTAGAAGGGCTTCTCTGTTTGCCATTCTAGTCTCTTCTTGAATACAATTTTCCTAAACAATGTCAAACTTCATGCTTTCCTTTCTGGTACACATCATTTGGATGAAGGAATCATAGGTTCTAGTGAGACCATTAAGAGAAATCATAGCCAAATCATCTTCATCAAGTTTGTCTCCAATGGCTTCTAGCTGTTCTTTGATCTTGAAGACTCTTGTAAAATAGTCCTAGATGGATTCTCCATGACTCATCTTGGTGCTCTTCAGTTGAGCTTTGAGATTCATCTTTCTATTGATGTTTCTTCCTTCATACATTCTTGATAGGGCATCATACATTTATTTTGGAGTCTTCTTGGATGACACTTGAGGGATCAAGTGATCCTTGATAGAGTCAACAATAATCCTTTGTGCCCTAATCATATCTTTCTTGTGCTTCTCCTTAGATTCAACTTCTTTAGGTTCTGTGACTTCATTTTTGATATACTTATCTAGATCATTATCTTGGAGAATGAGGCCAGTCCTGTATTTCCATGCTCAGAAATTCTCTATTCCTTCTAGTTTGTTCTCAAGCTTAGTGCTTGGGGCCATCTTGTCAGAAAGTCACAAAAAATTGAAATTCTGCGAAAGGAGAAATTGAACTTACCAGGAGATGCACTTGACTAAGGCGAGTTGACTGGTGTGCTTGATTTCTGGAGATCTCAAGTCTGCACCTTCCAAATCTGGCTTGCGAGATTCAGCATTGCAGCTTCTAGCAGTTTTCTGGTGCAGCTGTCAAAATAGGGTTTGACTTTCCCGGAGACTCACCCACCCAAAGATCTTGATTCTAGGCTCAACAGATGTGCTCTCGGAGGGCACAACTTTCCATGCAATTAGTTTTCCAAAATTCAAAATTTTTTTGAAACCCTAATTTCTTGTCAAGGAGAGAGAGAGGGATTTTTCTCTTGTGAAAGCTGTCCTATTCAAGTTAGCTTTGATACCATGTTAAAATTCCATATGCTAAGCTATATTATCAACATTTGATTTCAATTTCATAACAAAAGCATATAGACAGGATCATTGAAAGAAACAGTATCACGAGAACAACACATATTTATCCTAGGAAAACCCTAATGGGAAAAAAACAACAAAATCTTCCTCAATATAGATGCCCCAAAGGATAAAAGGTAAAACCCAAAAGACTGATCCTCCTTCTCCAGCTACAACTCTTTCTCTCTCTCTTATGCGCTACACAAGTGAGTGTGTGTTCAAATTTTGAAGCACCTCACCTCTATTTATATTCTTTCATCCACTTGACATTTAACCCTGTCATGTAGGCTCGAGTAAACTTGTAGGCTCGAGTAACCATAAATGGGTTAAATTAATATAATAATATATTCCGGAGTGTACTAATGACCTGACTTACAACGGAGGGGACTTCCTCATGGCTCTTAGTAATTCTCCCGATAGGAATCATCAGGGTACAAGAAAATACAAGTGATTCTCCCAATAGAAACATTGGGGACAAATAACATATATTTAGAATATTCTTCAAAGTTATAATAATTCAACAAGAATGTCTGGTGAGAATTCCCAGCTTATGTTTATCCAACATGCCTTCATGAATGATGAACTTGTTCATACTAATGACTTGCTGGTCAAACATTGATTCCATTTTGATTTTCCTATCTCGGGAAATAGATTCGCTGAAGAAGCAGATTGTTGCTACTGAGTATACTTAATTCTTAGAGATAGCTAATAGACATGAGGATTTATAGTTTCTTCAAATGAGTTAGTTGAGCATATAATTCTAGATAGTGTCAAGTTTATTCGTTGTTTAATTGTATTCTACTGTCAAGAGATGAATTGTATATTTGATATTTGAAATTCCTTGACAGAAAAGTTTTCAGAGCGACCATTGTCTCACAAAATAATGAAAGGGAAAACTTGTGGTTCAATTTTTTCCATGCATCTCACCAAAATCGGGAGCTTGTCCAAAATAATGCACAATTGATCAAGGCCTATAAATTGTAATATTCAAGTGCTAAATTTGATTACTTCCAATGGTACTTTTCTTCAACTGATTTTTTTTGTTCGTACATGTTGTTTAATCAGTTACTTATCATTTTGTAGGAATTGTTAATTGATAGAGAAAAGGTAAGGTTCATGGAAAAGACTTTTATGATTTATATGAATGGAATTTTCCATGTATTCCTTTTTTGACCAATGCATATTGTAATTTGTAAGCTTCCAGTTTTGAACCTCAGAGGGAAAACAATCTTCTCAAGTGTTTTATGGTAGCAGTGTTTCCTCTTAATAGATGAATCTGCTTATGCATGACTACCGCCAAATGTCTTCTATGTACACAGTTAAGATAATGGAACTTGAGGTAAGTCTCATAAAGATAATGCAAGAAAGATGTACTTAGTTAAGATAATGGAAATTGAGGTAAGTTTGATAAAGATTACAGAACCAGGTTCAAATCCCTTGAGTGGTTGTGGTTGTCATTATTTATGTGTAGATATATGAAATATTTCTGAATTAAAAAAATATTTTTGAATAGATTTTTTGCAGCATTGTTAATGATGGAGAAGATTTCTTGAGGGCTTATATTTATGTGCAGCAAAAAGTCACCGAATTGTCACAGGAAGTGGAAAGCATGTGAGAAACAAGAAATAAGGTACATAAAGTGCTAATTCTCAACATTTAGATGATGCATTAACTGGTTTACCCTTACCCTGCTAAAATCTAACAAGAAAATAATTTCACAGGAACCAGGAGAATATCAAGATATATGGGAGGGACTAACAGAACACACATAATTTGGTGAAAGATTACAAATATTTGGCCATGGTTCTGATACTAGTATACACCTCTGTTATATTGTTTGTCTTTTCTTTAGAGTAAGTGTTTACAAATGAAAATGTTCTGACAGATGACAGTAGTAAGGAACCGGATAGTTGTGTAAAGAAGAATGAATATGGAAATGAAAGGAATACATATGGGAAGAACTTGAAGTAAGTTTGAATGACAACTTGAACTTGAAGTTATTAAACATGTTTGATTTCAATATTTTTATTTTATTTCTATTCACAAATATTTGTCTCTGAAATTGATCATAATGGTCTAGAGTTGTCTTGTAGATTTTTGGCCCTGATTGGATTTTCTAGCATGTCAAGAGAGTCTAAAATCAATATGAACCATTGAGATAAGTGATGTTTGGGTGTAAAAATATAGAGATTCACATTTATGTCTCATTAATAATATTGGTATAGATTACATTGTACAAAAAATCCTTACAAGCTTGGCATAAACGTTTTGTGATAACTGGAATTAACATACTTAAGAGGCTCAACCGTTCCACTTTTATGGCTTAAAATTAGTTGTTTCATTTCCTCCTTTTATTAAGGTTCTTTTTTTTCTCTAAATCACGTATAGATGAAGAAGGTAGGTACTTCTGAAAGATGGCATTAGTTTCCTTGATGCATCTTTTGTCATAATATTCTTCGAGTTCAATAACCACCTTGTTTCTTAAACTTATCATGGGGGTAAATAGGACTCCATGTTGTTCCGTGCACAACCTTTTAGCATTGAAAATTTTGGTTAAAATGTTTCTGAGGTATCCACCTCACTCATGGAATAGTACTGTCAACATGTGCATGGTTGTCTCCATGGTTGCAACAACATCACTGTACTTGGATTACACTAAAGATTCCTCTCGACAGAGCCACTGTTTTGTCTTTAAACCTTTAATCACGCTATTAATGAAGAAATTTTTCATCACTTCTAGCCCAATTCACATGGCTTTACCATAGTGGTTTGATTTCCATCAAAACAGTGTTCCAATGTATCATGTGTAAACCGACCCATACATATTGGGAATTCATATTGAACCTACTCAATCCTAAGCTAGTTGAGCTCTCAAAAGGTGATGTGCCAGCAGTGATAAAAAAATTGAATGTTGTTGTGAAAGGTCTTGCATAGTCACACTTTTTTTCCTCACAAAGGTTGTCCTTGGATCACACAATCAAAGTTCAAAATCCATTTGATTTGGATTTTCATTCATGTAAACCCTATTTTCCTGAGTTTTGACTACATAAACTGGCTTGGATCATCATGCATGCTCTATGCCTTTTGTTACAAGTGCATTAGAATATTTTTGAATAGAAGTGTTAATCTGTCCTTTACATATTCACCTTGTATCTCAACTATCCAAGGTGGTTGGATTTGGGTGAAAAAAAAGATTAGGATTTCCTTAGGTTTTGAAGAAAGGGAAGAATCCTGTGTTAGTGAATTTCCGTGATTGTATTATGTATAGCATTCTAGAAACTAAAATTAAGGCCTTGTGCCTTGCTGAACTATTTTTTTGTGTTGGGGACAAACTTTGTTGATTAGAAAATGCCAGACTATTAGAGGATTTTCCTCAGTTAGTATTTGCTCCATGTTCAGAGGAAATTGGAAATGGATAAGATTTATTCCTTGCAAGTTGATAGTTAAGAAAGGAGGTCAAGCCCAAACATAGGATCATGTTTATCAACAACTCCATTATTCTCTTGCATTGGTAGGGTCATTGAGTTTTTGCTGCTTGTTATAGCCATGGTATTCTTCAAAGGCAGTGGAAGAAGGTCAAATCCAAAACCCATGGACTCACACCTAGAGCCCATGGACTCAAACGACAGAAACTGCTTTGTTGTGGGCTTAATTTGGCTATGAGAGCTCTGGCCTAAAAATATTCTTTGGTCCCTTGGATTTGTGTTTTCATGCTTTGTTGTGTTTCTAGTAGAATTATTGCTAATGGGACCCAAAACCTTCTTTTGATGCACTAGATTTGTGTTTTCAAATTTGCCAGTGTTTCTAGTAGAGCCACTGCCAATGGGACTCAAAGCCTTCTTTTGGTGCACTAAAATTGTGTTTTCAAGTTTGTCGACCATTAGATACTCAAAGCTGTGTATTGATCCTTTTTACCATTATATAAGACTCTGTAAGTTAGGTTCCCAAATTCTTAAAGGGTGCTAGCTCAATGGAAGAGCGCTTGCCTTACAAGCAGGAGGTTGGTGGTTTGATTCCTCCATGCCCCAATGATATTATAATATCGATTAAAAACAGCTAAATTAGTAAGAAAAAAAAAGAGACAAGTGACCAAACAATGAGAGATAAGTGACCAAATAAAATGACCAAAATTCGTATATAAAACTACTAAAAATGATTATATTAGTGACCAAAAAATGAGAGATGTGAAACTAGGAATTAAAAAGGATGCAACACGTGGCGCTAACGATAAAGCTAAACATGGCATTGATATGGTAGCAAAATAAGATGTGAAACAAGGCATTAAAAATGATGCAACACGTGGTGCTAATGATGAAGCCAAACATGACGTTGATATGGTAGAAAAATAAGACGTTACTTTAGATGCAAAACATGGCGCTACATAGGAAGCAAAATATGGTGCAACAATAGAAGAAATATTTGGCGTCATTTTGGTGACAAAACACGATGCAAAAAAGGAAGAAAAAATTGGTGCAAATTTGGAAGCAAAAATTGACACATATTTGGAAGTAAAGCATGGTGCAAAATGGGATGCTAAAGTGGTAGCAAAAATGGATGCACTATTGGATACTAATTTGGATGCTAACATGGTGCTATTAAGGATGCAAATATGGTGCTAAAGAGGATTTAATTTAAGAAGAAAAAGAGGACACTCACTAGGAAGCAAAATAGGACATTATTTAGGAAGCAAACCTCACATTGTTTAGGAAGAAAAGTTGGACGCTATTTTGGAAGCAAAAACATAGACATTATTTTGGACGTCATAAAGGATGCTATCTAGGAAGCACTTTTTTTTTTGAGATGCTTTAAATTTTGTCCATGATGCATCCTATTTAGTGTCTAGTTTAACCACTCAATGTAAAAAAAAATTACACTAAAAAGGGATGCTAAATGGGACGCTAATTACAAGATTTGTTGTAGTGACCAGGGAGTGGATGACACAGGAGGTCAAAGAAACTACAGAAAGGTAGACACAGGTTTTATCCTTGAATAGTGCACATGACACAAAATGTGACTTGGGAAAATTTAGACACAAAAGGATGAACGATACAATTCTGCAATGTAGGAGACACTGACAGATTTTGCATATAATTGGAAAAAATAACCAACTGGAGGGTTGAAAACTCTAAGATCAGACTTAATCCTAAGGCCAAAATATAGAACCCAACTATTGATAGACTCAAAATTGGTGCTTTGTTCAAAGGAACAAGACTTGATTCCATGATAAAAGGACATTCGAATGAACTTTCATTTCCTTCTTTCTTGTAAAGGTTTAACAAAACCAAGAAATCAAACTGGGGACCTTCTTCATTGTTGGAAAGATCGAAGAAGAGAGAGAAGAATTCTTGATAAAGCACTGATCCATGGATTTTACGAGCCCGAATTAGTGAATGCTCTACGTTATTTTCCAAATTTGAGAGCCTAAAAATGCCAAAGAAAACTCTAGGGGGGTTCTTTTTCGTAAGGTAGTCTCCTAAGTCCGAAAAAGTATAAGACAATCCAAAGGAGAACTCTCTTAGCTTCTGAGGAGCTAAGGCATAACTTTTTCGTATTTAGTTGACAAGGTCCAAAAAAGGCGTAAAATATCACTAAATCAATGCTCCTTCAAAAGCAATCATATAGCCTTAGTTTAACAAGTGTGAAGGAAGGAAATATCACTAAGGATGTTACATTTATTTACAAGTATGGGGAAACCAATAGTAAACTCTATGCCTTGTACAAAGTTTTTAACGAGCATGACAATGACATAAAGAATGCTCGAAATATTTTTCATAATTAAAACCAGATCATGAAAAAGAAAAAGTGAGCTTGAACATGTTTCTTTTTCATAGATTTAGTCCTCCAAAACCAAAAAAGAGATAAACCTATACCTGGAAATATTCTTCTAGTCAGAAACAACTAGAGTATTATTTTTTTGTAAGTAACCCACATGGTATGGAAAAGGGTTAAACTTATACCGATGTGGATGTTCCTTCACATCCTTTAACGATTTTGAAGGGACAAGCAAACTCAACAATCTAGTCATATTTAAGGAGTTATGCCAAGGCTTGAAGATAACTCCATACCTTTCTCGTAGAGTTTTAATGAGCCTAAAAAAATCAATTTGTGGCCTCACTATTTTTAACAATATCAAAGGAAATATAGAAGAATCATTCTAAATGCGAGGAGGCAAGTGTCAGGGGCATGCGAAACTAGTTCCAAGCACAAGGAAAAGACCATAACATAGTGCAAGGAACACAAGAAATATAAGGACACTCAGGGAGCGTCTCCTCCAGGTAAAGGGTGTCAAGTTGCAACGACAGAAAGATACAAGGCTAAGCAACGATGAAAAAAGAGATGAGGGATTATATAACGAGCTAAAAGCATGGAAGCTGACATCATTATCATAAGCACGAGAAGGGTATAGGAAAATGCGTTTACAATTTAAAAAAAAAGGCGTGGCTAGTAAGCATTTATGAGTCCAATTCAGAATCTTGTCTCCAAGAAACAACAATATCAGGATCATGTTTCAAAGAACAGATCCAATATAGGTCACTTTGGTATAAACATTCACAACTTTGTTGTCTTTAGCAAGAGGAATAATTGAGGTAGAGTCAAATGAAAAAGACTTTATAGTGCCAAGGCCCGAGGATTTATAATCCATAAGATCAAACTCAAGAGGAAATATAAATTTGATAGAGTTGATGGGGTCTGGAGAAACATATTCAACATTAGGGGAGTTGAAATTTTTTCAAGAAGAATCAAAGTCATCAGGATGACTGACTTGCTACTGTATGGGAAATTCCAAAGACTCAATAATGCCAACATAGGAGGATCGATAATTAGAAAGATCAGATTCAATAAGAAATTTAGGGCTGTATTTAACCACAATTGATTCAACATCCATGAGAAGGTCAAACCATATCATAGACTCTAGGAAGAATTCGTCTGGAGGAAGTAGACTATTCCTGATAGAACACATGTCTAAACATTCATATAGATCAATAGGGTGGAGAGAAGGATCCTAAATCCCCATTGAATAGGTCACTTGGTCAATTGTTGGGACTAAGTCTTGAGAAGGTAAGTATGAATCCAGAGGCCTCTTTTGACTAGCACTTCGACATGAGGGATATGAGGACACATAATTGACCTATGGCAGGGTAGTGTCTATCAAAACACTAGGAATGAACAAAGGATAGACTTGGTCTATAGTCGGGTCAAGAGGGGGATCGATGAATGTCACCTGATTGATAGTGACAATGCTTTTGTTGTGAACAAAATACATCACATGAAAGAGTGTAGACACCACAAATTTCATAGCATATACATAATCATGACCGAGGAGAATATTGAAGTCCAAGGGGTCCTTTATAACCATAAAATCAACTAAGATGATATTTCCACCCAAAGTAACAGGTGTTTGAGTAATAACTTCAAAATTTTGACTAGGTATTCTATCAAAGTGCAAAAATTGATTAACAGTTGATACAAGGCTGGGATATCCCATACCTCTCTAAAAACCCACAGATAAAATACTGACAAAGACTCATTTATTTACAATACAATGAGCAATCGCATAGTGTTCGAATTGGACCTTTATCTAGAAAGGTGTACTTGAAGGAAGGGGTGGCTCAAATAGTCTATCACAATCAAAGGAAGCAATCTGAAGCCTTAGCAGGGGTTCATTTGAAGCAAAGTTAGTGCCCCCTTGTATAGAATGTTATGAACTGGAAGTGAAGAAAATACAACTAGCAGACAACTCACTCTCCAAAGCAAGAGTGGGATTGATCGAAGATTGCATTGATTCAGTCACCTGTTATAGATCACTCTTCGAAGGAAGAGTGGGATTGACCAAAGACTAAATTGGTTCAACCACTTGGTGAGGGTCACTCTCCGAAGGAAAAGTCGGATTGACCAAATATCACATTGGTTCAACCACTTGATGAGGGTCACTCTCTGAAGGAAGAGTGGGATTGACCAAAGATTACACTGGTTCAATAACTTGATCAACCAAATGTTGAAAGGGTTCTTGGGAAACCACAAGTTGTTCAGGAGCAAGATATACTTCAGACTCAGACCACACCCTTTGTACCTTCACAATAGTAGTGCACTGACGAGTAAGATGATATCCCTTGCAAAGATTACAAGGGAACTTAGGCTCGTGTCTTGAACGATTGGTTTTCTCAACCGTGTCAACATGAATTGCATTGGATGACTATTTTCCCCTATCATGACCTGCAGAGGCTGAGTGACTGCCCCTAGCATGACTTCCAGAGGTTGGGTGGTTAGGGTTAACATGAATCATAGAGGTTGAGTAGGTGCCCCCATCATGACTTCCAGAGGCTGGGTGGTTAGGTCCAACCTGACTTGCAGAGGTTAGATAGGTTCCCCCAGCATGACCTCTATAGGTTGGGTGGTTAAGATCAACATGAGTGGCAGAGGTTGAGTGTGTGCCCCTGGCATGACTGCAGAGACTAGGTGACTGCCCCAATGCTTTTGTGTCTTCTTCGTATTCTTCCTCCTTCTATTCCTTTTAGATAGTATTATAACTTTCACTGCAAGAGGTAGAAGGAGGATACGAGGTTGCTACTAGTGAAGGGGAGACATTGTTTTTATGCCCTTGATATAAGGTGTTTTCTTGAGAAACATAAGGAGCATTCAGGACAATTAGAGTGGAAAACAACCAAACCGGTAGCCCAAGGGTGAATCTAAGAAGATTCAAAGTGGCCATCAAGGGAACACCAACATTACCAATAAAAGGAAAAGCACAATAATCCCCTTACATGGGGGTCTCTTCGTTGGTGTCCGTAGGGATACAAGCCATAGTATCTGACTCAAAAAGAAATAAAATTCCAAGGTTGACTGGAAACCAAGAACATAGAGAGCTCACCACTAGAAGAAAATATTAAGTATCCATATAAGTCACACAAGGATACCTTCCAAAGGAGAGTCTGGGATGATAAGGGCCCCTAACTAACCAGTGAAGGGAGAAGAAAATTTACCCGGGGTCTCGATACAATCACTTTGGGGAAAGCATTTGAATCACCAGCATATTTTCTAAAGAGTTGCACGGGGTTTCCTCCCATGTCTTCCCTGGGTACAATGGAAGTATCCTTCCACCATCACTCATGTAGAGTCCTAGAGGTCAATATTCTAAGGATACCAAAATCACAAAGAAGGTTCGACGGAGCATTCATGAGTCCAGTCGATGCGCATGGGAAGGGTAGCTAATCCCAGAACTCAAACAATGCCAGGCACCACATGGGTCCGGAAGGAGGTACTGATTGAGTCCCTAAACATGCAACAACTCTAGTGTATGCTCAACTAAGTATAGGAGGGGTATCTACACAACTCAGTATCACATGACCTCGTGCTTGACTTTTGTGTTAGAGGATATTCCCAGTTTCCTTCTTTATGAGATTAGATTTCCTGAACGAAAGGCCACTATGGTTGAGTTTAAATTTTTTGAGTAGTTAAAGATAATACTAACCCAAAACACTAGCCTAACTAGTGTGTGTCATCCCTAGAAAGAAAATGTTACTAATATATTTTAAATATTAATGTTCTTTTTAAGGGATGTTGATTACTCAAAGGTAGAGGTAATGAAACTAATGATGTTTTGACTTGAAAGTAGAAACAATGTGACCAATGTGAAAGAGATTAAAAATGAAAACTTTTACTTCTATTTTCTTTTCAAAACTAAAAATGAAGGCCAAAAAAGTAAGATCTTTTTATATTTTCAAAAAGATATGCAATGCACTAAGACTAAACCCTCGCCTAAATGCATATAAAGAAAATACTTCTTTTTTTATTTTTTTCTTAATAAATGCAAAATAAAAAAAAACTACTAACAAGTGAATGCACATGATGTAAACAAAGCAAAAGGGCTTATGCTCTACATCCACAAAATATACCCTAATGATGCCCTAAAGTCAGATAAGACATCTCTTATGAAGAAGTCTTGCATAAGAGACCAAGGAAACTACTTTTGCATAAACAATTTAATCAACAATACTAAAGAAGACAAGGATAAAAAAGATCCTAGGTTTAGTATAAACTTGCTAACAAAGGATGATCAACACCTTGCATAACAAGGTCATGCCAAGGAAGGAGGTGGGGGGAAGAGAAAGGGACAATACCAAAGGATTCATAAATGGCTTACAAATTAGTTTATGATTAAGTACAAAGGAAGACACCACTTCCCAGTGGTCTTACATAGACAAGGGACCTGAGAGGACCCCATGAATAACACCAAGCAACCCCAAAAAGGCCCCAAAAACTGAAAAACTCATTGAAAAAGGGAAAACATAGGTTTCTTTAGGAAAAGGCACATATGACATGCAGGTACACCAAATTAAATTCACAAATAGGTCAAGAACACGTTACTGTGTAGTGCAGCAGTCGCGTATGGGTGGTGGAAGGCCCAAAATAGGTAAAAAAACAACCTTAAAAAGGCAAGGTGTCCATAAATGATCAAGAATGACTCTTGACCTGCAAGAAGTACTCAAAACCTCAATTACATAGGAAAAATAAGATAAGGAGACCCCAAAATAGATAAGGCTTCCCTAGTGGAGTCATTAATTATGTTGTAAAAAAATTGTTCCTATGGCTGGAGTTAAGGCCACCAACGTACTAGGGATATAAATACTGGTATATAAATATTTGCAAGCATAAATTAAACAAGGTTTCAAGGGTTATAAGGGTTCATACCTAAAAAACTTAAGGCTGATCCAAGTTTTCTCTTTATCCCTTCTCTTGCTCTCCAATCTAAGAGACTTGTAAAACAACTTGAAACCATCCTCAAACCAATTTGACCACATATAAGACAATGATAATGAAGATACACTGAAACCCTAATCTGATTAACATCAACATATGATCACAAAAATAGATTGAATATCCATTATCCACTGATTTGGAAAGGGAATAACATCAAATCTTCATTAATCAATGGAAGAAGTATAAAATATGTACCTTCTCCTCATGCAAGGCACCTCTTGAAACCTTTGATCTGGATCTCCTGCTTCTCTTCTCCAAGAACCTTAGCCTTGAAACTCTGCAACGAAGGTAGATGAAAGCTAGAGCAAAGGTAGGGGGGATGAGAGTCCCAATATCACCAGCATAACAATGCCAAAGGATAAGTCCCCTTTCATGGACCACTCTCCCTCTCTTACATAGTATTCTAAAGAGTTGGGGTCAAGGATGGATGAGTTACAACTGATGGAGTAGTTCCAAAACTACCCAAACCACCCAAAAATCGAGAATTTAATATTTTCTGACCACTTACAATAAAATTCGTGTGTTTCCTTATGACAAGTTGTGTGTATGTGGGTCCCTACCAACAACGCACGAATACAAAAGTGAGAATCGTGGGTTTCCCATTGACAACTATCAAATGGGTCAAAAAAGGAATTTTAAGGTATTTCCAAGAATTTTTCAATAGTTAGTGTCTTCTGGAAAATTGTTGCTTAGTTTGATATCTTTCCAATGGTCCAAAAAAGTGGTTAAATGGAGTTACACAATTTCAAATATGACCATTCCATACACATGTGTCCTTTGAGTGACTAACAACAACTTTCATGAAGTGTCGTCATGGAATTGCCATCATTCGACCAAACATGTAAATGTTGTCAAGGAAAGAGAAGTACCATTTTGTGTTATAAAATGAACATCTAGGGAAAATCCATCAAGTACTAAATATGTTAGATGGGAGTTGTCCGATTTTGCATAGCATAGGGATATAGAGCCTGATTTGGTCCTCCATATTTTCACATCATGTGGTAACATGTGCTATGGGTCTTCATCCAAGTATCCTGCTTCTAGATACTATAGCTATGTAATCCCATCTACATTCCATCTTCACATAGTTCATTTTATATCAATTGTAGAATGTGTTTGGATGCAAATTATCTTAATTATTTTCTTAATATTTCATGTTCATGTGTTTAGTTGGTATTCATGGAGACGATGCCATTACACACTAGACACACTCAATCTTTAAATGTAGATAAAGATGTTGATCTTACATATGACTTTTTTCATTTAGTATTGCATGTAATTATAATATTTATTAATTTAATTTGTGATCTACTATATATTCAACTACGGGGTGAAAAATTCTAATTTTTGGTATAATGTTTTATATATAGGGTCAATAATTATGTCTTTTAGTGCATCATTCTATGAGTTTTTATACTTAAGTAACGATGTTCTTTGATTGAATTTTGTCTTGTTGTGGTTTGTTTGTCGTACAATATTGGATAGGATCATGGTGGCCCTGAAGATCCAACGAGTGGAGACATAGGAATTCATTCTCCCACAACCTCCCAGGTACACGTGTCTCCCTCTCTAAAACAAAAAATCATTGTAGGTACATACACAAAATTTCAAATATTTGTATAAGTGAGTCTCATTTGCATATGCAGAGATTCCACCACCACATAGTAGACACACTTAGTCATTAAATGTAGATGAAGTTGTTGATCTTGCATATGACTTGGCTCATTCAATATTGCAAGTAATTTACTATTTTTTAATTTAAATCAGGATATAGTATATATTTCAATTATGGAAGGAAAAAAGTATAATTTTTGATACAAAGTTTTATATACAAGGTTAAGAATAATGTGATATGCCAAATGGGCCTCCAGTAAGTAAGAAAACACAACATGATATTGAGGTAATTTTTAATGTCTTTAAGTGCATCATTATATGAGGTTTTATATTTAAGTAACAATGTTCTTTGATTTACTATTGTTTGGTTTTGGTGTTTTTGTTGTGCAATATTGGATAGGCTCATGGTGACCCCAAAGAGAAGTGAGTGGAGACACAGGCATTTAGTATCCCACAACCTCCTAGGTACATCTATATCCCTCCCATAAACAAAAGGCCATTGTAGGTATGCACAAAAAACATCAAATATTTATATATTGCGAGTCTCATTTGTATGAGTGTAATGTGCTTATAGCCCATTGTTGAGTAGGCCCTTGCACCACATATTCTCAAAGAGTCAAGTACTTTTGCCTCACAACATGAGGGTCAAGTGATTGCTCGATGTTTGTTCACACCACTCATTGCATCCAATTATGTACACTCAATATGTTTTTGTTGCATTCAATTGCAATTATAATTATTGAACACGAATTTGTTTTAAAATTTACAAATGTTAGATAACTTATAATTGGTGTTTCATGTGCAAAGTCCAAAGATGAGGAGAAATCCTCGACTAAGTAGTTGGGAATTTGCATAAAGATCAAGGAAAAGGAAGCTTGTGTCTTTAAAGGAAATTGACACTCAAAGGGAGAGCGAGGATAAATTAAATTCCACTAGATGTATATTTGAACTTTGGTCATGTGCAGTCTTTTTTGTAACTTATGTGATATAAATGTACAATAATTTTTCACTTTGGGCACAAGATTCTTGTATGAACTATAGTCCTGATGTACCATTTTGTAATTCTCAAAGAGGAGGAAGATTGATTTTGGAGATGTGCTTGGTACTATAGAGGGTGGCAAGGCTGATTGAAAGATCCACTATGTGCATTTGCCATGGTGTGCCATTTTGGGCATAAGATGCCATTTTTTGTGTAGGGAATGAGATGCCATTATTCATGTTTGGGCATGAGCTTCCATTTTGTATGTTCTACATGAGGTTCCATTTTGTATAATAATTTATAGTTGGACCAATTTTAAATTTAAATACATGACTTTGTACTTGTGTATATGACAATATCTTTATTGATTTTTTCCTTGTGATGTGTATTTCATCTTGTATACTATGAATGCTTCTTTGCTTATGGTGAACTTAGTGACAATGGATGTTAATATAACAAATCCCTCTTAATTCACTTCCACTTAATCATAGTTTATCTCAAAGGATGAATCCTATAGTAATATGGAAAGAGATGTATCTAAACGAACAAAAATTGCAATCAATCAACAAAGGTTGTCATCAAGATCTCACCAAGAACACTTGCATAATCATAAATAACCACCGTAATCAAGCAAGAATCCACCATTAATATAAATGAAGGAGATCGGAAAAAACCTCATGCTAGAACTAACGACAACATGCATTGAACAATGCTTACAAGCTCTCATAAATATAACCAAGAACACTTACTTGCATCATCACCAATAGCCTTATATAATCACATAAATCCATCCATTACACAAATATTTAAATCAATTTCTCATGAGGTTGCTACAATAACTTGAACATAAACCCCAAAAGGACCTAACTCTTAATACTAATAATATGGTCACTACATTTAAGGAAAACATGTAGTTGGGCTGTTGCTATTTTTTGTTTCCAGTCCATCTTGTAGAGCATGTGTAAAACCTTTAATTTACAAAATGTGGTACTTAAAGTAAAAATAAATCAAAACTATGAGATAGATTATACACTTTTTCATTAGGCTAGGCAACTCTATTTTCATGTTAGTAACGAAAATGGCAGGAATAGAAATTTGATGAGGCATGAAATAGAGCTCAGTTGTACTATATTGTCCTTCATGATTCATCTAAAAGTCAATAGATAAAGTATGGGAACTTTCATCCTTCTTTCTATGTTTATCTTAGTTGATTGAAACCCTATGATCACCATCAATATATCTATATCTCTTGAGGTAAAGAATCAATGGATCCATGTAATTATCAAAACCCAATGTGTTCATTGTTGGAATATATTAAACCCACTCACAACTTAGGATAAAATAATTAATCATTATTTGATTAATTATTCACCCACTAGCTTAATTAGGTGGCACCTTAAAGTCAATGCATGCCATCTATATCCTAGGAATGAGTTATTTATGATTTTGGGTTCATCTAGAATTAGTATGCAGGACCTTATAGCAGATTCTGCTTTTTCTGCTTTTCCTGCTTTTCTATGGATAAGATAAAAGCTAGTCAACTAGGAAATTGGGAGCTTTTGTTTCCAACCCATCCTCCATTAGTTTTTCTCCATTTTATAGGATTAGCATGTTATTTCCATCTCCTTGACAACTCACTCATGCTTTTTCCAACTCGTGAGGTCCTTGATAGATTTAGCAAGTGCTTTATCCACCTATGGGGGTTTGCTATATTTGGGTAAGTCAGCCTTTTTGAGCTTTATGAGTTGTTTCCATACAATTCGAATTCCCTATGAGGGAAGATCTATTTATGTACTCTATTATTCATAATTATTCAATGGAAGGATACACACCAATATTCATCTCTTCATTCATGTGATTCAGTCTCTTTTCTTCTCTCTTATTTTCCTATGTATGCTTGTGAGAATTCTTAGTAGCAAGATCTATTTCCTGTGCTTCTTCTTATCATCATTGCACATAGAATTTATCTATTATTTATACATGGTATTAGAGCTACAAGTTTGATCAAGTTCTACAAAGTTGAGGAGCGCTTCCAGTCTCCTATCCCTCTTTGAAGAAGAGCTTGTCTAGCTTACAAGATTTTCTCCTAGTTTGTTTTGCAGGTTGCAGAGAGTATCTCTTAGAGCATATAAACAACTTCAATATGGATTCAAAAGTTCCTCTACTATCTCCTTTAAACTATGCTGATTGGAAGCCAAATATGAGTGCATACTTGAAGAGGCAATGTCTCTTTGATGTCTCCTTTGGTGCATTGAGTGAACCAGAGTTTTATGAAGAGAAGATTGATTGGATTAATAATTGTGATAGAGCTTATGGAATTATGTGTTTGGGAATGTATCCAAATATATATCATCTCATAGATTCTGCTGAATATTGAGCTTTGGAATATTTTGGACAAAGCTTTTGGTTTGCAGGAAATCGAAGATGAAGCATGGAGCGAACCTAGCATCTCCTCTTGTTCTCTTTCTCAAGATATCTTGGCCTCTACATTCTCTGATGAAGTTGATCATGATGAAGAAGTTTCTCATACAGTTCATGTTGCTGCTGCCCTCTTTCATTCGAATGCTTCCTCCTTCAATGAAGAAGCAAATATTGAAGAGCCATCTTTTTCTGTGTCTCTTGAAGGTGATTTTTCTTCTTGTGATACTATTGATGAAAAATAAGTAACATATGGAGCTGCTGCTGATATTGATTAAGATACTATAACCCATTCATTGTTCTCTCAATCTCCTATCTTAGATTCTGAGATCTATGTGCCAGATTCTTTACACCTCTTGCATGCCTCTCTCATTGATGGTGTGCAACCCAGTGACTTCCAGGATGTTTGCTTAGCCACATCAAGCCTTATTTGTGTCATACCACTTACCATACTTGATCTCATGTGCTTCAGCATATCCTTATTTTTTCTTGGCATCAATACTCAGAGCCTTCTTGAAGATTGTGAACATCTCATTCTGCCCATCCATCATTCAGATTTTTACACCTATCAATTTTCCCCAATTGCTCATAATTTTCCTAGTCTAGCCCTATATACTCATGGAGCCATTGAAGACTTTGTCCTTGCTGTTCCATATGTTAATATTTCTGATATATCAGAGTTTTATCAGCCTCATATCAGATCTATACAGGTGCGACATCAGATTGGAAGATTGACATGTGATTCACATCACAATTTTGTAGCGATTCAGGGAATTGGGTGTGAAATAAATTGTCTTAACTTTTGTACTCTTTGGAAAGGAGTATGCACAAATCTCTTTTCCATTTCAGATTATGTTTGCAGATCAGAGTTTGACAGCAGAAAGAAGCATTCAGATAATGCTCCTACTTCATCAGTTGATGAGATACAAGGAGTCTCTCCTCTTCCTTCTTGCAGGTTCTACACTCCAGCGCATGATCATGGAGTTCATGATTTCTTCAGCAATTCCTTCATCCAGAAGCAATTCAGTCAGCTCATTAAAGTGAAGATGAAGATATGTTGAAGACATACATATTTCAAATTTTGTGCCTTGTCCTATCTTGAGGGAGGATTTTCCCCATGTGGTTTTGCCTCTTTCCTCACTTTTCTGGACATAATAATTGTAAAAGGGTGACCATAGCCTTGTTGCTGGCCCCTATATGCATCCATATGCATCCATATTTTTTTTCATACCATCATAAAGTCAGACTTATAGGGGGGTGTTGGAATATATTAAAACCACTCACAACTTAGGATAAAATAATTAATCATTATTTGATTAATTATTCACCCACTAGCTTAATTAGGTGGCACCTTAAAGTCAATGCATGCCATCTATATCCTAGGAATGAGTTATTTCTGATTCTGGTTTCATCTAGAATTAGTATGCAGGACCTTATAGCAGATTCTGCTTTTTTCTTCTTTTTCTGCTTTTCTATGGATAAGATAAAAGCTAGTCAACTAGGAAACTGGGAGCTTTTGTTTCCAACCCATCCTCCATTAGTTTTTCTCCATTTTCTAGGATTAGCATGTTATTTCCATCTCCTTGACAACTCACTCATGCTTTTTCCAACTCGTGAGGTCCTTGATAGATTTAGCAAGTGCTTTATCCACCTATGGAGGTTTGCTATATTTGGGTAAGTCAGCCTTTTTGAGCTTTATGAGTTGTTTCCATACAATTCGACTTTCCCATGAGGGAAGATCTATTTATGTACTCTATTATTCATAATTATTCAATGGAAGGATACACACCAATATTCATCTCTTCATTCATGTGATTCAGTCTCTTTTCTTCTCTCTTATTTTCCTGTGTATGCTTGTGAGAATTCCTAGTAGCAAGATCTATTTCATGTGCTTCTTCTTAGCATCATTGCACATAGAATTGATCTATTATTTCTACATTCATTGCCTATACAACATCTTGCAATGAGAGAGAGAGAGAGAGGAAATATGTATGATAGAAAAAACACATATGTGTTATAAATCATATGTGTTATCATTCTTATCATACAAGATTCCTTCCCAACGGATGTTTCGTTGGCACCTAACTTTTGCACAAACCAATAGTTTTGCATTGATTACCAATAACACATATGCATTATAAAACATATATGTGTTATAACACGCATGTGTTTTGTATGTATAAAAAAATTATAGTGCAAGATATATTTCTACTTATTCATTTCACGGGAGAAAAAAACACATGAAACTATCATAGAAAGCTTGATGATAGTGAAGATTTATTTCTATCACACCAATTAAAAAGAATTATAAGAAAGGATGCAAATACCAATGCAAAAAGGATTATTTATAAGGATCCAAATACCAATTTAGAAGCATTTCCATACCAATTGGGAAGGAGTCTCATACCAATTGTCAAGGATTTTCATGCAAGGATTCTCATACCAATTGTTAAGTAATGTCAACAAGTATTGTTGCGCCAATTGTCTAGTATTATTTACAAGGATTCTCATACCAATTGTCAAGGATTATTCACAAATATTGTCATACAAGGATTTTCATACCAATTGTCAAGGATTATTTACAAGGATTCTCATACCGTATCTACATCCTTTGTCATACTAATTCACAAACAATATTTCACTATATTCAATGGGAAATATTTGTAATAGAAAGAGAAAATCATCAAGAAAAAGAAAAAGGAAATGCCATACAATCTTAGGAATTCAACTTCTAACAATATAATTGTACTTACACCTCCTACACAATTTAAGTGTAGGAATTCAATGGGAGAGAAAAGGAATGATACATCACAACAAGAGTCAAAGCGAGAAAGTGAAACAATGGACATGCCATTTTCAGTATCTATCCCCATTGTTTCAATAAATTTGACATATATTAATGCTACAATGATCCACAATTCGATTCAGAGTTCAATGGATGATGAATCACCACATGTCTCATCCAATCCTAGTTCTCAACACCTAAAGCAGAATCACAACTAAGTGATAGAAATGTTGATAATGATGATCAACTATTAAAGGAAGTGGGTTATGGGAATATCACCAAAATGAGATATTGTTTTATGAACACCTTCCTAAAGAGATTAATAAAGAGGTTCCTAACATTATAGATGAGGTTTACCCACACCCAGTAATGTGGTTCAATACCTCAGTCAAATTTTCCAACCTTCCTAAAGAGATTAATAAAGAGGTTCCTAACATTATATATGGGGTTTACCCACACCTAGTAATGTGGTTCAATATCTCAATCAAATTTTCAAATGTACAATAGTTGGTGTCAACGTTACTCCTATTAATGACATACCAAAGCTTTCACACGAGCGAAAAGTACTCCTAAATGCATAAAAGTGGATGAAAGCACCTTTTCTACCATGGAAGGTAATACACCTCAATGCACTATCAAATTCCATTGTTCACAGATTATTAAACAATATTTTGAACCCAAATTTGATGCTGGTAAATGCCAATTATTTTTAAGTTTTCTAAAATTTAGGAGTTTTGCAATAGTTAGAAGAAAATTGGGCATAAAAACGTTGAAAATTATAGAATCAAGTAATCACATAATAAAATATATGGTCAAAATATTCACATCAATTGGAAAAGTGATCACTCACAAGATTGTAATGTAGTTCATCATGTATTGGTTGAATCATATGTAAGTAGAAGCACAAGACAATGCTGTTGATTAAATGCACATTAAAAATTGTCAACTTACATCCAAAAAAATCCAGATTGGTTGTTAAAACCAAAATTAATGGAAGGATGTCATTGTACTGGAGGCTGTACTAATGCTGAGAACTATCTTTGTGCTAGAAGAAATGGAGGAGAAATTCATTACAGAGCCAATGGGATACTTGTTAAAGCTAATCTAGTAGATGCCAACCCACTTACACAAATAGGGTTGCTCAACATGGGTTGAAGCATGAGCTTGAGATCTTCGGGACTGCAAATAAGGATTGGGGAGTTCGGACACTGGAATTTATATAGGCAGGTGCATTTATTGCTGAGTACACAAGTGATCTTATTGTAGATAACTCTTCGAATAACTCAATGAATAAATTTAACTTCCCAATTTCTTCTATATCCATGGAAGGAAATNGGGGCATTTATTGCTGAGTACACAAGTGATCTTATTGTAGATAACTCTTCGAATAACTCAATGAATAAATTTAACTTCCCAATTTCTTCTATATCCATGGAAGGAAATTAGGGTGACCTGTGAGGTGTGGTGGAAGATGAAATAGTTTCATCTTCTCCTTTCCAACTTGTTGAGGATTTGGGTTTCAAAGTGGATGCATATTGTAGTGGGATTGCAAGCAGATTTATATGACAGAATCCAAGACCAAACATATTTTCTCAGTATGTTCCACATGATCACCATGACAGAAATATTCCTCATGTGATGTTATTTTCTCTTGAAAATATCGTACCTCGGCTTGAGTTGTCTATTAACTCATCTGCAGAACAAACCATCCAGAACCATTTTTTGGTCAAAAGATAGAGACATGGGAAAAGCAAGGATGACCCGTAAGTTAAGGACCCCAACAGAGGTTAGATAGGATCCCCCAGCATGACCTCTAGAGGTTGGGTGGTTAAGATCAACATGAGTGGCAGAGGTTGAGTGTGTGCCCCCAACATGACTGCAGAGACTGAGTGACTTCCCCCTTGCTTTCATGTCTTCTTCCTATTATTCATCCTTCTATTCCTTTTAGATGGTATCAGAACTTTCACTGCATGAGGTAGAAGGAGGAAAGAGGTTGCTACTGGTGAAGGGGATACATTATTTTTATGCCCTTGATATAAGGTGCTTTCTTGAGAAGCGTAAGGAGCATTCAGGATAATAATAGTGGAAAACAAGCAAACCGGTAGCCCAAGGGTGAATCCAAGAAGATTCGAAGTGGCCATCAAGGGAACACCAACATTCCCAATAAAAGGAAAAGCACAAGAATCCCCTTGCATGGGGTCCTCCTGGTTGGTGTCCATAGGGGTACTAGCCATAGTATCTAACTGAACAAGAAATAAAATTATGAGGTCGACTAGAAACCAAAAACACAGAGAGCACACTACTAGAATAAAATCCTAAGTATCAATACAAGGCACACAAGGACACCTTCCAAAGGAGAGGATGGGATGATAAGGGCCCAGGACTAACCAGTGAAGGGAGAAGGAAAGTTACTCGAGGTATCGATACAATCACTTTGGGACAAGAGTTTGAATCACCAACATATTTTCCAAAGATTTGCACGGGGTTTCCTCCCACGTCTTCCCTAGGTACAGTGGAAGTATCCTTCCATCGTCACCTGTGTAGAGTCCTAGAGGTCAAGATTCTAAGGCTACCAAAATCACAAAGAAGGTACCATGGAACAGTCATGATTCCAATCAATGTGCATGGTCATGGTAGATAAGCCCAAAATGCAAACAACACTAGGAACCACATGGGTCTGGAAGGAGGTACTGAGTGAGTCCCCAAACACACAATAACTCTAGTGTATGCTCAACTAAGTATAGGAGGGGTATCTCCACAACTCAGTATCGCATGACCTCATGCTTGACTTTTGTGTTAGAGGATATTTCTGGTTTCCTTATTTATGATATTGGATTTCCTGAAGGAAAGGACACTATGGTTGAGTTTAAATTTTTGGGTAGTTAAAGATAATCCTAACCCAAAACACTAGCCTAGACTAGTGTGTGTCTTCCCTAGAAAGAAAATCTTACTAATATATTTCAAATATTAACGTTATTTTTAAGGGATGTTGATTACTCAAAGGTAGTGGTAATGAAACTAATGATGTTTTGACTTGAAAGAATAAACAACATGACCAATGTGAAAGAGATTACAAATGAAAACTTACTTCTGTTTTCTTTTCAAAACTGAAAATGGAGGCCACAAAAGTAAGATCTTTTTATATTTTCAAAAAGATATGCAATGCACCTAACACTAAACAAAAGGCCATTGTAGGTATGAACAACCTCCTAGGTACAATCTCCTAGGCACATGTATATCCCTCCCATAAACAAAAGGCCATTGTAGGTATGCACAAAAAACATCAAATATTTATATATTATGAGTCTCATTTTTATGAGTGTAATGTGCTTATAGCCCATAGTTGAGTAGGTGCTTGCACCACATATTCTCAAAGAATCAAGTACTTTGGCCTCAAAACATGAGGGTCAAGTGATTGCTCCATGTTTTTTCCCACCACCCATTGCATCCAATTATGTCGCTCAATATGTTTTTGTTGCATTCAATTGCAATTATAATTATTGAACAAAAATTTGTTTTAAAATTTACAAATGTTAAATAAATTATAATTGGTGTTTCATGTGCAAATTCCAAAGATGAGGAGAAATCTTCGACTAAGTAGTTGGGAAGTTGCATCAAGATCAAGGAAAACAAAGCTTTAGTCTTTACAACAAATTGACACTCAAAGGGAGAGCGAGGATAAATTAAATTCCACTGGATGTATATTTCGACTTTGGCCATGTGCGGTCTTTTTTGTAACTTATGTGATTGCGCCGAGAGGCGCTCTACATCCCAGTATGAGGGAGATCTTGTAATGTTTGTTACTAACAAAATAATAATTTTTTTTTTTTAATTGTCCACCAAAAAAATGTCGGCCACAAAAACAACTTAAAATGGGGGAGATGTTGTAATGTTCCTACTCAACAAAACAATAAAAAATAAAAAAAATTATTATTTGCCAAAACTAATGCCCGCCCAGAAAACAACACAATATGGAGGAGATGTTGTAATGTTCCTACCTAAAAAGATAATAAAAAATGAATTATCCTCAAAAAAATGTTGTGCTTGCACATGGTTTTAAAATCATGTGCAAGGCCTGCTAAACAACCCATGGATTTTATTGTACATGGTTTAGGAGGGCCTTGCAAATAGTTTTAAAACCATGTGCAAGGCCTTCTAAACAAGCCATGGTTTTATTGTACATGGTTTAGGAGGGCCTTGCAAATGGTTTTGAGAACATGTGAAAGGCCTCCTAAACAACCCATGGTTTTAGGAGGGCCTTACACATGGCTTTAAAACCATGTAAGGGGAAGATGTTGTAATGTTAGTTCCTAAAAAATAAGAAATAATAAAAAATATTATATGTCGGCCATAAATAATATTAAATATTAATAATTAAAATATTATATGTCCACCTTAAATAAAAATATGTGTGTTTTAGTTTGAATCAAATGAATGGTTATATATAAGACACACGAAAGCTGATAACTTGAGCTTTGCACCAAAAGAGATTTGATCCCTCTCGACGCTTGATAGAGCCTAGGATTTGGATCTATGCTAGTATAAATGTACAATCATTTTGCACTTTGGGCACAAGATGCTCATATGAACTATAGACCTAATGTGCCATTTTGTAAATCTCAAAGAGGAGGAATATTGATTTTGGAGACGTGCTTGGAAGTCGAGGGTGGCAAGGGTGATTGAAAGATCCACTATGTGAATTTTCCATGATGTGGCATTTTGGGCATGAGATGCCATTTTTTGTGTAGGGAATGAGATTCCATTATTCATGTTTGGGCATGATCTTCCATTTTGTATGTTGGACATGAGGTGCCCTTTTGTATAATAATTTATATTCGACCAATTTTGAATATAAATACATGACTTTGTACTTGTGTGTATGAAAATATTTTTATTGATCTTTTCCTTGTGATGTGTATTTCATATTTTATACTATGAATGTTTCTTTTCTTATGGTGAACTTAGTGACAATGGATGTTAATATAATGAGTCCCTCTTAATTCACTTCCACTTAATCATAGTTTATCACAAAGGATGAATCCTATAGTAATATGGAAAGAGATGTATCTGAACGAACAAAAATTGCAAGCAATCAACAAAGGTTGTCATGAAGATCTCACGAAGAAGACTTGCATGATAAAAATAACCACCATAATCAAGCAAGGATCCACCATTAATACCAATGAAGGAGACCGAGAAATACCTCAGGCTAGAACTAACGACAACATGCATTGAACAATGCTTACAACCTCTCATAGATATAACCAAGAACAGTTACTTGCATCATCAATAATAGCCTTATACAATCACATAAATCCATCCATTACACAAATATTTAAATCAATTTCTCATGAGGTCGCTTCAATAACTTGAATATAAACACCAAAAGGACCTAACTCCTAATACTAATAATATGGTTACTACATTTAAGGAAAAAATGTAGTTGGGTTGTTGCTATTTTTTGTTTCCAATCCATCATGTAGAGCATGTGTACAACCTTTAATTTACAAAATGTGGTACTTAAAGTAAAAATAAATCAAAACTACGAGATAGATTATACACTTTTTCATTAGGCTAGGAAACTCTATTTTCATGTTACACTACAACAAAAACTGGATTTAACATCTCTTTTTGCATCCTTTTTTGCATCTAGACCATCTTTCAGTGTATTTTTCTTCATTTTTTGGACAAAATGGCGCAATTTCACAGGTTGGTGCTATTTTAGGCATTTTTTGCGTCCTTTTTCTAAATCTGGCGCAAATTGTGGTGTAATTTGCACCGGGTTTTGCACCTGGTTATGCTCCAGGTTTTACGACAGGTTTTGAGCCTAGTTTTGCACCTAATTTTGCGCCTAGTTTGTACATCTACTCTTGTTGCGTCCCATTTTACGTCCATGTTTTATTCAACTTTTACGCCCTTGTTTTCATCCACTTTTGCATCCTTTTTTACATCCACTTTTGCATCGACTTCTTCTTCTTTTTTTGCATCCCTTCGTGCGCCAAGTTTTTCATCAAATTTTACATCCTGTTTTGAGTCTAGTTTTGCATCTCATTTTGTTTCAGCCATTTTTGCATCCACTTTTGCATCCATTTTTTCGTCCACTTTTTCACCCACATTTTCATCCCTTTTTGCATCCCATTTTGCATCCATGTTTACATCTTTTTTTGCATCTACTATTGCATCCACTTTTGCATCCACTTTTGTCGCATCCCAATTCCCACCCATTTTTTATCCTACTTTTACACCCACTTTTTCTTCAACTTTTGCATCCACGTTTACATATTTTTTTGCATCCAATTTTACATCAGTTATTGCATCCCTTTATGTATCCATTTTTGCATCCACTTTTGCATCGGGTTTTGAGTTGGGTGTTACAACTACTTTTGCATCGGGTTTTGAGTTGGGTTTTACGACTACTTTTGCATCTACTTTTGTTGCATCCACTTTCGCATCCAATTTTACATCCATGGTTGTATCCACTTTTGCGCCAATTTTTTCATTATGTTTTGCTTCCACGATTGCATCATTTTTTGCATCCACTTTTGCATCACCTTTTGCATCCATTTTTGGTGCACCCCATTATGCACCCACTTTTGCGCCTACTTTTGGTGCATCCTTTTTTGCATCCATGTTTTTATCCACTTTTACATCCATGTTTTTATCCACTTTTGCATCCCGTTTTACACCCAGATGTTGAAGATAACAGTGAGGATAATGATTATGATATTCAGGATGGCTATGATGATGATGATAATGCTGTTGATAATGAGGAGAACAATGACAATGATGATGATGAGGATAATGACAATGACGACATTGACAATGATTATGATGGCAATGAAATGAATGATGATGATGGCGATGATGACAATGACAATGATGATGAATACAATGAGAATGATGATGTTGATCATCTTAAAAAATAAGTTATTTGGCATACATAAAGTGTATGTGTCCTCCATGACCCTTTTACACTAATCACATATTTTGGGTAGATGTTATTTCTTATGCCAATGGTAATGATGAATACCTAATGAAAATGTCAATAATCACGATGATGATGATGTCAATGACAACGGTGATTATGATGACATGATTCATGATTATGCCGATGAAGATGACTATTGTGATAATCATGGTGACAATGACAAATATGACAATGAAGATGATGATCAACATCATTTCCATCATCGTCATCATCAAAAACATCATCACTATCATTGTCATCTAGTTCATCATCGTCATCATTTAAAGCATATGGGATATGTTTACCATTTAAAGCATGCATAACAAGTGGGATAAGGTTACAATTTTAAGCATGCATAACTTATAACTATGATTGAGAACATTTTAATCTTGGAGCTTGTAGTGAAACTGGGTTTATTTACTTCTACCAACACTTTCTTATAAGGATCATCGTCATCATTTCTCATGTTATTCTCATTGTCATTTTCATCATTACTATCATCATCGTCATCACCATATAATCACATCATTGTCAACTTCATCGTCATTGCCATAGTTTTCATCATCATTCATCTCATCATCATCATCATCATTTTCATTGTCATCATCAACAACAACATTGTCATCATCATTGTCATATAATCACATAATTGTGAATGTCATTATCATCAAATCAATTACATTTATTGTGTCCACTTTAGCATCCCAAATCAATTACATTTATATTCTCCTTATGCTACATTGTATAGGTGCAAAACTAGGTGGTTTATATCATTATTGTCAACTTCATCATCATTATCTATATCATCATTCATCTCATCATCATCGTCATCATTTTCATCATTGTCATTGTCGTCATCAACAAAAACATTGTCATCATCATCATATAATCACATCATTGTGAATGTCATTATCATCAAATCAATTACATTTATTGTGTCCACTGTAGCACCCCAAATCAGTTAGATTTATATTCTCCTTATGTTAGGTTGTCTAGGTGCAAAACTAGGTGGAGGAATGAAAATTATTGAAACTCTTTGGCATCATTTCTCATGGATTTTTTAGAAGTTTGTATTTGTTAAGGTTTGAAATATATTCATTCACTTATGCTATTGTTTTATATTATATTTCATAGAATCCCTAATGATGAAAATTCATATGGTTAAGATTTGAGAAACCTATAGTTAAAGGGTGATGAAATGTTTTTTTTCTTTAAAATCCATTTTTCCATTTGAAATTTATACATTACTCACTTGGAAAATTACTTATGTAGGGATTGTGGGTTTCCCTTGGGTTGTGGCTGATGTAGGCTAGTGTCACATGACCTCAAGAGTCGAGACAAACTTGAAAGACGCTCAATTTCAAGAAATGATTGGGTAGGTTGTATGGATGTGACACTTAGTATCTAGGGATATCCATGACCCTTACTATCTCATGACATGTATAGACCCTTCCATCTTTACTATTTAGGATATCCAAACATTCATTTCCCAACTTGCACAAATGTTTTACCTCTATTTAATTTTTTTTTACAATTGTTATCACATAAATAACCACATGTTCAAGAACATTAATAAGGATAAATTAACTAACCCTTTACTATGAGTTTTTTTTCCTTCTAATTCAAAAAAAATATTTTCATGTAACTCACCATATGTTTAACAATTTTAGCAACAATAAAATAACTTACACTTACAATGACTTATTTTCCTTTTTCCTTATATTAAAAAAAACTAATCAATATAAAACAACTCAAAATTCATTCTTAAACACTCCACTCCAATAATATAGTAAAAATAATAAAAACATTTAGATCTCTTCAACATTAACCCTAAACAATTACGTTTAACATAGCTAAAACTTATAAAGAATCTTGTTTTTAATGTAAATAAAAAAACATTACTTCAACGTAAAGCATTACCACTTGATCTTTATTAATTAATCATATTACACTCTCAGGATTAACGCAATCTTACATAGTGGTGGCACACATGTTTATAAATATTACATGTAACCATCTCTATGTTGGACTATGAAAAAACATAATTCAATATAAGTTAAAACTTAATATATGCTATTGATTTTAGTTTAGCTATATATAAAACATGAAAAATATAAGAATTATGTAATAAACTTAAATGTAAGTAAAAAAATGCCGTTAAAGTGGGAAATATATTCCTGACAAGTCCCTAGAAGAGGGACCCCTTTTAATCCAATGTGGCAAACACAACCTCCAAAAGCTTGCGCTTCCAAGACAAGCCTATAAAGTTGGTTTAAATCAAGGGTGTAAGGCTTGACCTACTTGAATATCCACAAATAAAGAAACAAAGGCGGTCACCACCTCCACATGCAATGTAAATAATGCGTGCTTCTTAATGAAGAACATACTTTAAAATATAGACTTTATAACTTTGGCATTAATGCCAAAAAATTCCATTTATGGATACAACTTCAAAACCATCGATACCAGTAGCAACCAAAAATATTAATATTCAGAATCCGTCGTCATTGTTGTTCAAGGAAAACCCTTTGAAAACTCCATGGCACCAAAAAATCCATGGAGATGGGAGAAGGCATTACACATTTTGAATCTTCTCAACCAACGATGCTTTGTAGAAGACTCCATTACTTATTGTAGGATTTTAGAGATTTTTATCAAGGCGAGAGCATTGGCAGAAGGAAAACGCGTCCATGGTCACATGATAAAAATTGGGTTCTAACCTGATGTTTGTTTGGCTACTAAGCTTGTTAGTATGTATGCAAAGTTTGGTTGTATTGAGGATGCACATCAAATGTTTGACAAAATGCATGCACACAATTTGGTTTCATGGAATTCTATGATAGAAGGATATGCACAACATTGTTATGGCGGAAAATATTGGGTACTCTTTTGCTTGATGATGGAAGAGGGAAAACTTATAAGTCAGTTTACCATTGTCAACATTCTACGGGCATGTGCGAGATTGAAATAGGGGAAACAGGTGCATTCCTACTGCTTTAAAACTATATTTGATATAATTTATCTATTTTTTGTGGGATTATTGCAATGTATGCAAAATGCGGAGATTTACAGAGTGTCCAACATATGTTACAAAATGCATGAACCAAATGTCGCTATCAGGGAATGCAATGATATCCAGTTATGTGAGGCATTGGTTTTCATAACTGGCATTTAATATCTTTAGACAAATGCAACCAATGATTTACATAGTGCTTAATAGATGTTACAAAATGCATGAACCAAATTTCCCTATCAGGGAATGCAATGATACCCAGTTATGTGAAGCATAGGTTTGCGTAACAAGCGTTTAAAATCTTTAGACAAATGCAACCAATGGGATTGAAACCAAACCAAGCTGCCTTTTTAGTGTTCTAGATTCTTGCACTAGGATGACCTCATTGGCATATGACAATCAAATCCATGCCCACATTTTGAGAAGAGGATTTGAATCTAAAATTGTTGTGGGAAATTCCATTGTTGACAAGTATACTAAATGTGGAATATGGAGTATGTACACTAGCTGTTTGATAAAATGCATGAAGGAGATATAGTTTCTTGGAGAAATATGTCTGTAGACTATGGTAGGTTTGGGAGAGGCAGGGATGCGATAGAGGTATTTCAAAAAATGCAGCAGGTTGGTATGAAGCAAAATCATATTAATTTTGTTGGGGTTCTTGTTGCTTGCAGCCACACAAGCCTAGTTCATGAAGGTTTGCATTACTTTGATTTTATGAGACACCATCATTACATTACCCCATAGGCTGAGCATTATTCCTGCATGATGTATCTACTTGGTCATGCTGGGCACCTTGATAAGGCACTTGATGTGATAAGAAAGATGCCATTTGAACCAGATGTTGCTTTGCTCGGTGCTTGTAGAGTGTATTCCAACATTGAAATAGGAAAAATTGCAGTTGAATTGGTTTTTAAGCTCGACCCTAAATATGTTGGAAATAACGTCCTGCTGTCAAACATCTATGTTATTGCAAGTAGGTGGGAAGATGTAGACAAGGTAAGAACAATGATGAAAGATAAAATTGTGAAAAGAAGCCATGGTATAGCTGGATTGAGGTCAATACCAGAGTGCATCCATTTCTTGTAGGAGATCGAACACACCCACAAACTGAGTTGATCTATGCAATGCTGGGTAGCTTGGCTCTCTAGATGCAAGAAACAGGTTATGAACACTATGAAATTCATTTAATTCTCATTTGTACTGCTGAAAGACATGGATCATTATGAGGTTATTCCTCGAAATAGTAAACTCATATACCAACAAAGTGGATAGTTGATTGACACCACCAAAGCGAGTGTAGACTCACGCTGGATATTTGTAATGAGCATGTCAAAAAGATATATGTTGGAAAGGTATTTCAACATCAACTATATTTAATCAACAATTCCATGATGGTGTTTTAATTTTCAGCATAAGGTCTTCTTTATATTTTTAATGGCATTGATAAATGTAGTCTTAGATTTTGAATCATACCTAGTAGGATCTATGTTTTCAATCATGTTATTTTCTAACATGCTTAGTTTTCTTGTTGTAGGTGCAGAAAAAGAGGGGTGTGTTCCAACATTCTAGCTTCTTCGTTAGATGGGCTACATCTACAGCTAGAAAACTTACTATATATAATATAAGATGAAGATATGAAGGTAATCTATCAGGTTGTTTGAAGAGATTTAATATTTTTTTGGAAAGATAAATATCAGGGTTTAGTTCAATGCATTAATAGAACTTATTTGTGAATTTATTCGATTATCTTTTTGATGCACTCAATTAGGGCTTGTTGTAACTCTAAACGATTATCCATCTATATAGAATTTCTGATGGAATTTTAGTTGTACAAACACTATGATCAAGGTTTGGAATTTGTGTATGGAGGTTTCCACAATAGTCACGTTGAAGAAAATTTATGGGGTTAAAATCTGTTGAATTTTAAAACTTCTTGACATTTCTAATGGACACTCCATGGTCCACTCATCATTAGGGTATTCTAATTAAGCTTTGATATTTTAATCATTTCGTCTTTCCTCCTATTAAATAATAATTTTAATCATATGTTAGTATTTTTTCAAAACGGTTAACCTACTTGTCCCCTATTTATTTCCTCTATAGGATCACTCGAGAGTTGGTTCTATCGATCAAAGATTTATTTGAATCCCTGATGATGGGTGGAGTGTCCCATATTGCCCTATTTTTAGGTGGTTTTTGATCACATCTTGTTCTATTTTGAGGTATTTTTTGACCATATGCACTAGCTAGTGAAGAAAAGTGCACTACTTGGAGTTATTCTTGGCTTTCTAAAATCATATTTATCTAGTAAAAAGAGCACTCTACATGGAATATATTTTTTGTATCGTGTTTGTCAAAGGAAACTCTTCTTTATCCAATCATAGAGGGTGCACTAGTTTGGGAGCATCTTTTCCACTCGAACTCATCTTTATCCATTCAAAAAGACTGAGTTGTTGATAGTCTTGTTTTTGGCATGCTTTATCTTTATTTCAGAATCAAAAGGAGGGTGCACTTGTTGATGGAATGAACTGAGTTTCTTTTTATGCATGCTTTATATCCATGTTATCTCAGGTAGGATGCACCACTTAGGTTATGATTAGGCTGATTTTATCCTCTTTTAGTCATCTTTAATCAACGCTTGATAGTTAGGAGGAGGGAATATTTTTAGGTTTCCCACATTATGTTCATGTTTTTAGGGAATATTTGTAGGTTTTCCTATACAAATAAGTAATTGATGGATGCATTTTGTGGATTTCTAATTATGCTTGGATCTATTTTTAATCAGCTTAAGGGAGGTTCCATTATGAGTGGTATTATTAGTATGTTTTATCTCCTGAACTAAGAGTGAAAGGCACAAATATGGCTTGATAAAAGAAGAATCAGGTTCACTATCTATCAAAGTTTTATCCGAATCCCCTAATGATGGGCGTTGTGTGACGTAATGTCCCCAATTTTGGGTTCTATTTCTCTACAAGTGGAGATGACTATTGGGGTAATTTGATGTTACTAGTGAGCTCATAGCGTTAAGAGGAGATTAGAGGATCACACTTGCCCTGTCAATTTTTTATTTCAATGCAATTTGACCTTTCCCTTAATTTGGGAGTAATATTTAACATAATTTAATTAAAGTCTCTAAGGTTGTTATTTTATCTAAATTATCTAAGCGGGCGCCTTAGTGTAATAGCTGGTTGGAATCAGGATGGACAGATTTAAATGTTTGGATGATGAAAAGTGACTTCCATTTCTCGAAAATGCTTTAAAGCAAATAAACCACTTTATGGAGTAAAAAGAATAAATTATTAAAGTGAATTTTGAGGAAATATTGAAGAAAAAATTATAAAGTCACTTTTTGATTAATTATTGAGAGGGAAACATGAAAAGGGGATAAAAGAGAAATTGGAGTACATTCTCTCATGATTCATGACTTTTGGCTCTTTGGATGGAAACTCTCACCCTAACTGATTGTGAGAGGGATAGGGTGATTGTGAGAGGGAAGATCGATCAGATATTTCATTGTACTTCATTCCAGTGGAAATGAAACATGCATACTTGCCGACTTACTGAAGATTCTCAAATTTATTGGTGATTTTGTGGAGGGTGCACTTGAATGTGGGCATTTTCAGCTTCATATATCTCGTGACCACCTATAGCTCTAATGAAAAATGATCAATTTACTTTACCTTTGCTGAGTATACTGTCATAAATGAAGGCACTACATTTTGTAGGAAATGTGGGGTTGTTGTTGTGAAAGAGGCTACTTTACTTGGGAGGGCAATTTGGAGAAAGAAAAATGGAAAACCATCTTCTAGAGAGAAGGCAGCTGCCTAGAAGGATGTGGACATTTTCAGTTTCATATATCTCGTGACCACCTATAGCCATGATGAAAAAGGGTTGATTTACTTTACCTTTGCTGAGTATACTGTCATAAATGAAGGTGCTACACTTGGTAGGAAATGTGGGTCTTTTTTGAAAGAGGACGCTTGGGAGGGAAATTTGGAGAACGAAAAGGGGAAAACCATCTTCTAGAGAGAAGGAAGTTGCTGTTCATCGCTATGTTATGCTTGTGGGAGGACTATTTGCACTGCCCACATCACCACACAGTTCAGTTGTGACTTTGTAGAGCTGTTCACTAGCAAAAAAAATTCTGTAAGCTAAATACAATCCACAGGTCAAGGAAACTGTGATATTCAGATTTGATTTGATGTGAATAGATTGCTACTACTTGCTAATGTATTTTCATGTTATCCATATAAGAAATACTGGACATATTTTCCCTTGATGTTAATGCAAAATATCTTATATTCATGTTCAATTTTTTCTGTGGATAACCATTATATTGAAATTTGAGAGATGAAACTTGCAAACAAATACCCAACTCTATATTCAAACATATCAGCAGTAAAATAAGCATAAAATTAGCCCAGATTTGGATAGGGACATTTCAGTGGTGGGAACTGTTTCCAAACTGTTTGACGAAAGTTCTGAACCAAAAAAGGCCTCAACATAACAGCAGTAAACTCCATTACATGTCACCAGTCTAGTGAAGGGATACTACATTAGTCCACATGTCAGTTTCTGTTTGGATGCTGCTGAGGTAGCATTGTGTGGTTATTGTCACTTTCACCTTGGTCTCCAACAATTTATCTCACTCGTGATGTAATTCAAAATTTTGAGACTCAATGATTGAATTTACTTTCAAGTTAGCAACAATTGCATCTGTCAGCCATTTCTTGATATCTTAATCCATTCGTTCCTTCTTGCTGTTATATTTCTTTGCAAAATCTTTATCTATTCTTGAAATCATAGAATGAAGAGTATTTTTGTTTAATAGCTGAGCCTCCTTCCTCAATAGAGCTTCCTGATGTGATACACTCTCATACATTTCAGTCATTAGATTGATTCTCTTCTCAATAGAGTCACAATCAGTTACTAGTTCTATCAGGAATTGTATTTTGTAATTCCAAGATTTCTGCATTCTGATCGAGTGCATATCAATGGGTAATCAATATCATTGGGAATGTCTTATTAGTTTTCATTACGTTGTACAACATAGTTATTGATGATAACATATTTTGATGATTTCGAGAATCATAGTGCAAGGGAATTGATTTGCAATAAGTTGCAAATGCATCTCTATTCTATATTTTCAAAATACCTTGTTAATGGAATCGTAATTGATAGAAATTGATTTGGTTGGATACTAATATTTTATTAAGCACATTAGATATCCCTATATGAATACAAACTATATATATTGACCAATTGACAAACATGTTTCAACGATTTTCAAAAATATCAGTTGGACAAAGAAATCGATTGACACTCTCTAAAAAAGCACTATCCATAATCTTGTAGATACAGAGGCCAAGACTATTTCTCTAGTGCATTTTATGAAAATTAGTTCTTTTATATAATTCTGATATCCTAGCACATTGGGTTAGCTCAATTGGTTTGGATTGACCAGTTTCAATATAGAGTTCACTAAGATATCATGGTTCAAATGACACTCATCAGTGTTTCTCTCTGACTAAATTTTAGAAATTTATAATTCTGGATTACTGAGAACATAAAATAAAGTTAGACCATATGTACTATATCCCCCACCAACCAAAAAAATCAATAAAACATTACTGAGTTTGGCATGATTTCATACAATTTCTCAAGATAGTATGATTTCGTAACTAGAATTTTCCATGAACTTTATAACTCTTCCTAAATAATGAAGATATATTTGTACTAATGGCATTTCCATCCCAACTAGAGAAAGTGAATGTCACTGTTAGAAACTTAGAAAGTACAGATGGACATTATTCACTGAAATGAAAGAACCAAAATAAGAGAAAATAGGAAATAAAATGATCAAACTTTTTTGCGAAGTGTCTCACAGATCTTAAACATTGCTTGACCAATGTTATTCAACGCTGATATTAATTCCTGTTGTGCTTCAACCTTCTCCTCCTCAATATATATAATCCTTTGTACACTTAGGATATGATCTTTCAAATACTTTTCATCTATCTCCATTCATTTTTCAAACATACTACAATACTTATCATGCCGTTTTAGATGCCCCTACTCAGTCAGCTTAAGATTAGAAATGATTTTCTTATTGTTTTCAACCAAAGATGATTTTATCCCTGATGTCATGGATCCTACTTTCCACTTTTTCCCTGTAAAATGGTTGTCTCTATCAATTGAAGCATCCCCTTGATTCTCAAGTGGCGTCTCAAGCTTCATATTCTTATGCAGTGGGGTATTTTCTGAAGCAGCATTATGTTCAAATGCTCCATAATTAGATGCCGATGTGTCAATAACCATGTCTCTAGGATGAATAGTTCAATTCTGTCCAAAGTTCTTTTCCATGGCATCAAATATTTCCTTTGTGAAATTTGCTGGTAATTTCTTCTCTATGCGCTTTGTTGTCGTCATCTTCCAGTAGCTCTCATGTTTAGAAACAATACTTCGTTCATAATGCCTAATTGTTTTGTAGTCCGGCTGAATATGATCCCACCTGTCATGACACTAAGTGGTAGTACGATTGAGATCATTTGAATGACATTGAGTAGAAGTGCATTTCCATTTCTCAATGGCTGATTTAGTTAGTTTCATGAAACCAGTTGGGGATGGAAAATTCTTCTCAACTTGTTTTGCATTGATGAGGGTAAGCGTTTCTGAAATGGTCCACTGAACCCTTCCCTTTGGTTGTTTATTTTGTGTTATTACAACAAAGTAGAAATGTCAAAAGCATATGTTAACAGAAAAAAATAAAAATTGCAAGTGTTAGATGAGATACACAACTAAATTGAGAAACCATCAACTATCAATTGATGGCTCATCTCTTACTTCAAAATTCTGGATCATTTTGAAAAGATTTGAAAATGTATCAGTCAATTGACATCTCGCAATCATTTCACTTCAATTTCACTTGACTAATTGGTGCATCCTACATAACTAGCAGTAATCTTGGCAATGCTGAGAACCACCTTCAAAATACCTCTCTCTACACTAGTTCTCTGGGAAGATGAGACCATCCATAGAAGCCAATCAAAATGACCATGACTTCCTTTACAATGATGGCATATAAGGTTGTGGCCTTAATATTCTAAATTAGTAATCATGTATCTTTGGTAGTAAGCATTCTACAAGGGAAGGGTAGCTGCACAGAAAATTGATTATAAAAATTTAGATAGATCCTGAAAAGTGCCTGGCTCTCATTGTAACTGTTCATATTCTACACTAAAAGAATAATCCTGAAAATACCTAGGTAGTGATAAAGCTGGAAACCTATCTAAACAGCAACAATATTCAAATCCTAGAATCTACAAACACATACTATAGAAAAATAATAATAGTAAGTACAAAGATCTCTGCAAATCCAATCAGAAACATCTTACCTCCACCTTTTTTGTGGTCCAACTCCAGGCCTGGTTTTACAGAGAGAATTACCTGCAGGGAATCTTCACTTCAATCCCAACAAGTAAGTATATATAAGCACTTTTCTCTGTTTCTACTCCGCGAAAAAATTAGTAGGTGTCTTAATAATGCAATAGAGGATATAAACTTATTTTGCCATAGCTTCCTGCAATGAAGGATATGTATCAGTTAATGGTGATACCAATTATTATGCCCTAGTTGATTATGATGGATTGTAATTTTAAATATTTTGTCCTTCGTATACCCTCTCTAGTATTTTCTGTAGCCCATGCACTTATTTCATTCATATATATATATACGTACATGCTTGTGTTGTTTGTTGTACTTGTGAGCTTTTGATGTAACTATAGTATACACTTGAACGTGTTTCATATATACACACACACACGCTTGTGTTGTTTATTGTACTTGTGAGCTTTGGATCTAAATATAGTATATACTTGAATTTGTTTCTTGATTGGCATTTAGAATGCATATAAGTTTATTGATTTTTAACTATTTTATGAATCATGATTTACATTCTAGGAAGTAACGGGTGCTGGCATCCTCTGTGATCCTTGCAAGGGGAAAGGATGGGTGGTATGTGACTTCTATGAAGGTCAGAAGATAAATGTGCAAACACAGAGCAAGTGATTTTATCGATGTTGTCTCTCTTACAGAGCCCTGAGTCTATTCGCATGACTATGTATCTCTGTTTGTGTATGCTTGCTTTTAGATATTTGGATTAATGAACTTGCATTTTGAAAGCGTCTTCTTCCAGTGGATATTCCCATTTTGTTGTCATGTGAGTGGTCTTTAATATGCCTGGATTTGATTTTTTCTCTTCTACATGGAAAAGTAGCTAATATTTCATTCAACCAGAAATAATTCCTTAGTAATTAAATGACATTATAAATGTGTAGAGTGATGCTTAATTGTCTTGCAAATATGCATTGAGATTGTTTGGAAGATGTGTTAAATTCCATTTCATGTAGGGATTTGCAGCTCAAGGAAAGACCAGTTTTAAATTTTGGTGAATAGGGTAAAGTATGGATGCTCTAAAGCACTTGAGGCTTAAAGTAAGGAATACTATTGTTAGGTGAATACCAAGACTGTCCAAGGTGCACCTCTGATGGCGGGCATTTTCTCGTTTGAGCTAGGAGTGTGACTCAACTGTTGGATATTTATTCACGCTGTATTTGCACAACATATTTGCGTGGTTTGAATAGTAAAAATTTCTCTCGTCACTTTAACCACAAATTGTGAAATTGAACTCTCACTAAGAACAAGCCAATGCATACCCTAGAATCTCCAAAGAAAAAACAAATTCTGGTTACTTGAGAATCTGATATACCAAGTTTCCTGTCCCAAAATTAGAAGCAATCTTTACAAAATCTGGGTAAAGAGATTATAAGATGCGTTTTGATAAGACGTGTTTTTGATAAAATTCAGTCTACCCCCAATGCTATTTTTGGATAACAGACACCTAATTGCTGATGTAGATGTCTAGGAGAGATCATTGCTTCAATGGAGATGGGTTTTATTTGGAGAAGTGGAAGGGTTTGATGAAAGTAAAAGTAAAATTCCAAACAAGGGGGTAGTGTTCTATTTCTTTTAGTTGGATGATTTGGTATGCGATAAATGTTCATGATCACCTGGAACTCAAACAGACATGGAATCATATTTTATGTAGAATGGGAAATTCTTGCAGCACTAACAGCAATGTAGACATGATCTGTAAACATGGGACTTATAGCCCTCAGGTCTCACCAACACATCTTTTCTGTAGAATTGAAATTTGGTCTCTACTCTTAGAATAATGCAGGGTTCTCTGTTTTCAGAGTTGATTCCAAGGATTCTGTTCTATATTGGTTCCCTGCTTTAGGTCAGGTTTCGAGTTGTTGAAATTCAAAACCAATGATAATCACCAATTCCAATGCACTCTTTGCAATGGGACATTCAATTTGTCAAAGCTAAGGTCAAAGTCTCCTTGTGCATAAGTGGGTAGTATGTATGGAAGGGTTCAGTTCTATTTACAATGCTCCGTTTCCAAGTCAATTACATCACATACTATGTATTGTAATGCATAATCATAGGATTTGGTTGTGGCTCAACTATATCTCCCCATTAAATATACATTCAAGCAATAAATCCAACACAGATTTGGCTCAGTCTTCATTCAAATTGCTACCACCAACATTACTCCAAGTCCATCAAGGACCTTGCATCTAGCTAAGAAATGGGGTTTCTCCATCATTTGAACTGGATTATTGTTGTAGTCATATTGGACTCACTAATAATTTCACAATTTCCTTTGAATTGAATTCCATTTGTTAGTACATGAAGAATGCATGATAATTCCATTTTGCTGCTAATAAAGTAGACCGTGTTCATTTCTCTCGGCTACTCTTGGAATGTTAACTTGGGCATCATTACTCTGGGGTTTATAAAACTTATTTGTGAATGTGCATACCCACTCCTAACAGGCCATGACTAAGGTATGATCTATTCTAGCTGGGATGTGAATGTGTTGTCTCTATTCTATAGATAGTGGTTGATTTTGAAGTTGTAGTAGGTACAGATTTTGTAGATGGTAGGTATGATGGAGTTATATGTACTTCTTGGAATATTTAAGAAATATTCCCTAAGTTTATCTTTAGTTTGTAGAACTATTTAGTCTGTTAGATGTATCTAGATATTTTGGTGAGAGGCTGAATAAGTTTTTATTTTTATACTACAATATAATCTTAAATAGATGTGGAGGGATCCACTTACAATACATACATTTTCAACTAATGACCCAAAGGAAACTTCCAATGGACAATTCCAACACTATTTGGATGTCTACAATCGAATATTATTGGTCTTGGCTAGCCACCCTACTCCTCAAAGTTTGTTTGCTGCAAAATGCTTGAAAACGGCTTGCAAACAACTTGTAACTTTGACATTAAGCTTCCTTCTCTGTTGGTTTTCCAAATTCCTATAGTAGTCTAAGACTTGTTGTATTAATGGTTTTCTAACAACATTTTTCCTACTTTTAAGATAAATTCCTTGCATTTATTTCCATGATCTACTCATTCATATGACTTTCTTTCTCTGCTCTACAATATTAAAATGATGAAAATATAGTGAAATTTACCTCTTTTTTGTTGTTTACTTGCTTTGTTGTTGGGTAAACTTTTATAATGCTTCCATCTATTCTCAAGTGATTATGTGAATATTAGTACCACTCCATTAAAAAAAATTTAGTGTAGTTATTTGAGCACTGAATGGTAAGTTAAAACAATGAACCTTGTTGATTTTAAGAAGTACAACACTACATGGGATAAACGTTCACTACCTGGGATCAGAAATTTGCATTGAATCCTCTAAATTTCAAGGTTAGGTGGAAAGGAAGCAATTCAAATGCTATTACATTGTTTCTGATGTCAGTTGTTAGGATGATAGCCTATTAGTCATTAACAAGTTGGGCCTTAAGGTGGCATGTTGAACCCCTAGATAACAATTATTATTTATACTAAGCTGGGGAATTATTTGTTAAAGAACATGCCTTTTGTTTGCATAGCACAACTACATTTTACTTTGATATTTTTCAGTTTTACTACTCAGATGGTTATCCAAGAATACGTTTTCCTAAAATTTCCAACTGATGATAATGTTTAATAGAATTCGTTTTGACTTTTTTGATATTGTGTTATCTAACAAATTGATGTCAATTTTTTAGAGCTGTTGAAAGTGCAGAAGCTTGTTCTTCCAAGGAAGGAAGTGGAAGGAGAAATATTGACTGCTATGGAGGTCATCCCTAAGAGTGAGTCACAACAAAGCATTTGGGAGAAGTACAAAAAAGATGTTAAATATCAATGGTATGTCATAGATCTTTTACTGTTACTTCTATTTAGATTATTAGTGTTCTTGTCATGCCTACCCATGTTAGGGGTTCATGAGTTTCCTTCTAATGGGCATGTTACGATCATCTGTCTGGAGTCACACAGACTTTTGATCCCTTTCTTTTACAATGCTCATGCTCATACAAAGTGCGTCTAGAGGATGTTGGATGTTTCTTACGGATGTTGGATAGTTTGTTGTATTTCTTTTCCTACATATCTAGAATTAGATTAAATGCATAGAATAAAGAACACATGCATATTCGCATGGCTTAATACAAATAAATTTTGTAAGAGACTCTTATAATATGGAAGACCATTACTTTCAAGGTTTTTAAGTTTTCTCCTAACTCATACACTTACGTACATACATACATGCACACACAACAATTTTGTTGTTGAGTTAGAATCTCAAAACACATAGAAATTGTATTTTTAAAGTCCATGACCTATTGACTCTTTATTCAAATACTGTTGTGATTCTTTTCTATATTCCACTATGTGGTCTTGTGGCCTTTGGATTGTTGTGGAACTCTGATTTTTTCAGCTGTGTTTCAGGTATTCTAATTCTTGCAAAATTATGTTCACTTATGGAACATTGGTTTTGGAAACTTAGTGTGACAGGTCTGAAATTGTGTTAACGACTTTGTTGTGTCTACGACCTTGCAATTTTGGAGGTTTTCTTCTTGTGTCCTTTCATCCCCACAACTTTTCTATTTTAGATTCTTGCAGTTTTGCAAGATGATGAACTTGCACAATAAAATTCTCTCATTTTGACCTAGATTAGTCCTCCCCTATCTAAACCCCATGTGATCCCCAAATGTAAAGTCAAATGTTGTATTATTTAATATTAAGTGAAAAATTGAACTATCTCCAAAACCCCCACCTCCCTTCGTTCCCTAAGGTTCAATTTTCTACAATGGTATTTGAATTTAAATTGGCACATCTAATTCCAATGGGAAAGAAATTGAATTGTCCATTATTAAAACTGTTGGTATTTAGAACCCCATAAATCAAATTAGTCTTCATCATCAAAAATATGGAACTCATGAATTGTTCATTAACGTGCATGAGATAAATTTCAATTTGATATTATTTTTTGATAAACCCCTTTTGAAATTTTGAATAGTTCATGCAAACATTTGTTCTTTTCTACGTAAAGTTTCCTTTATTCATTCCTTCTCCATGTCTCTTCACTAATTTTTACTCTGAATCCCATTATTCTCTTTTTCTTTTTGTGTTGTTTTTGTTAGTTCTTATTTCACATTCTCTTCGTTAACTATTATTAAATGGATTCATGAAGCTATGTTGCGTGGAGGCACCCTGTTCTCCGCCCCTGCTCCCGAAATTCACAGGATTCATGAAGTTAAAGGATTCATGAAGCTATGTTGATGAAGTGATGGAATGCCCCTTCAGAATCTCGTGATTGAACAATCGTTAGTAAGATGAGAAAGCCCTAAACTTCATCTACCTCCTTGTGGCCTTATCAATTGTGGAAACCAATATGATCCTTTTTCCTATTGACATCCTACTAATTTTTAGATTATAAATAATGCACATAATATAAATAAACTTTGTTGGTGTTAATTATTAAAATATTCATTATATCATATATGCTTCACATAGTAGACATCTTCTTTTAGTAACCATTCATGAGTTCTTCTCTTACCATCCCATTGCTGAACAAAATCACCTCATCAATGAATAACAACATGTATGTAGCAACACACACATCCTCAATTGGTTTCTACAACTATTTCTTAAACACATCCCTGATTCTTTGTCCATATCAACTTTAGTTTATTAGGTATCAATGAATACATTATGTTGTTCTCTAAGACTCTTTTGTGGACCACTTTAATAGATTGCGTAACTGTTTAGGATATTTTGTTGCCTGCGCATGGTATATTTTTGTGCCTATTAGTGTGGTTGAAAAAACAAATTGGATTTTAAGCATGAATGTCTTTGGATCTTATTGTCTTTTATTAGAATTACAAATGATGAAATCTATGTGTTAATATTTCTCCTCTTCCCGATTCTTAAAGGGTGCTAGCTCAATGGAAGAGCACCTGCTTTACAAGCAGGAGGTTGGTGGTTCGATTCCTCCATGCCCTAATGATATTGGAATGTATTTCTAAAAGTAAAAAATGTAGTAGTGCAATATGGATGCAATATTAGATGCAACACTAAATGCAAAACAAGATCTAAAAGTGGACGTCACACTAAACACAAAAGTGGATGAAAAAGTCAACCTTATGTTAGACGCAAATATGGACACAAAAATGGATGTCATACTAAATGCAAAATTGGATGCAAAAATAGACTCAACACTAGACACAATTAATGACTCAAAACTAGATGCAATACTAGGTCCAAAACTAGACGTAACAGTAGATGCAAAAGTGGGCTCCTAACTAGACATAAAATTGGACATTAAATTGAGCACAAAATATGGTGTATCGATGGACATAAAACTAGGCGTAACACCAGGTGCAAAAATGGAAGGAACACTTGGTGCAAACAAAAACTTAAAATGAGACATAATATTGGATGCAAGATGGGACAAAACATTGGATGTAAAACTAGACGTAATATTGAATGCAAGATGGGATGCAACATTGGACAGAAAATAGATGCAATATTAGATACAAACAAGGGTGCAAAACTTGCACAACACTAGGTGCAACACTGGGTGCAACATTGGGCTCAAATATAGATGCAAAAAAAGACATCAACCGGGATGCAAAACTAGGTGCAAACCTAGATGCAAAATACGACGTAAAACAAGATGAAACATTAGGCACAAACATGGATACAAAAAAAGACATAAAACAAGATACAAAGTTAGATGCAAATGGGGATGCAACATTATAAGTAAAATTGGATGCAAAACTAGACGCAACATTGGGCCAAAAATTGGATGCAAACCTAGATGCAACGTTAGATGCAGAATTGGACACATAATTTTATGCAAAACATGGTGCAAAATTGGGTGCAAGACTCAATGAAAAACTAGGAGAAAAATAAGACGCAACATTGGATGCAAAACTGAGCATGAAACTGGGTGCAAACAAGGACATAACAAAGGACGCAAGAAAAGATGCAATAGAAGTTGCAAAATTGGGTGGAAATAAAGGCATAACAAAAGATGCAAAAAATTGGGTGCAAAAATGGACACAAAAATGGATGTTAAAAAGGACGAAAAAAAGATGCAATAGACGGTGTTTTACAAAAATGTATAATAGCGCCAGATTGTTCACCACAATTGAGAAAACATTATACTAAAATCCGGCGCTAAATCCAATTTTTGTTGTAGTGTTAGTAACCAAAATGGCATGAATAGAAATTCCATGAGGCATGAAATAGAGCTCAGTTGTACTATATTGTCCTTCATGATTCATCTAAAAGTCAATAGATAAAGTATGGGAACTTGCATCCTTCTTTGTATGGTTTTCTTCCTTGATTGAATCCCTATGGTCACCATCAATATATCTATATCTTTTAAGGTAAAGAATCAATGGATCCATGTAATTATCAAAACCCAACGTGTTCATTGCCTATACAACATCTTGCAATGAGAGAGAGAGAGGAAACATGTATGATAGAAAAAACACATATGGGTTATAAATCATATGTGTTATCATTCTTATCATACAAGAATCCTTCTCAACTGATGTTTCGTTGGCACATAACTTTTTTACAAACCAATAGTTTTGCATTATTTCCAATAACAGATATGCATTATAAAACAGATATGTGTTATACTACGCATGTGTTTTCTATGTATAAAAAACTTCTAGTGCAAGATATATTCCTACTTATTCATTTCACTGGAGAAAAAAACACATGAAACTATCATAGAAAGCTTGATCATAGTGAATATTTATTTCTACCACACCAATTCAAAAGCATTATAAGCAAGGATGCAAATACTAATGCAAAAAAGATTATTTACAAGGATCCAAATACCAATGCAAAAATAATTATTTACAAGGATTCAAATGCCAATTTAGAAGCATTTCCATACCAATTAGGAAGGATTCTCATACCAATTGTCAAGGATTTTCATTCAAGGATTCTCATACCAATTGTTAAGTAATGTCATACAAGTATTGTTGCACCAACTGTCTAGTATTATTTACAAGGATTCTCATACCAATTGTCAAGGATTATTTACAAATATTGTCATACAAGGATTCTCATACCAATTGCCAAGGATTATTTACAAGGATTCTCATACTGTCTCTACATCCTTTGTCATAGTAATTCACAAACAAAAAACAATCTTTTCCCTATATTCAATGGGAAATATTTGTAATAGAAAGAGAAAATCATCAAGAAAAAGAAAAAAGAAATGCCATACAATTGCAGGAATTCAACTTGTGACAATATAATTGGACTTACACCTCCTCCACAATTTAAGTGTAGGAATTCAATGGGAGAGACAAGGAATGGTACCTCACAACAAGATTCAAAGTGAGAAATTCCAACAATGGACACACCATTTTCAGTATCTATCCCCATTGTTTCAATAAATTTGACATCTATTAATGCTACACTGATCCACAATTAGATTCATATTTCAATGGATGATGAATCACCATGTGTCTCATCCAATCCTAGTTCCTCAACATCTCGAGTAGAATCACAACTAAGTGATAGAAATTTTTATAATTATGATCAACTATTAAAGGAAGTGAGTTATGGGGAATATCACCACAATGAGATATTGTTTTATGAACACCTTCCTAAAGAGATTAATAAAGAGGTTGCTAACATTATAGATGAGGTTTACCCACACCCAGTAATGTGGTTCAATATCTCAGTCAATTTTTCCAATGTACAACAGTTGGTGTCAACGTTACTCCTATTGATGACATACCGAAGCTTTCACAAGAGCGAAAAAGTACTCCTAAATGCATACAAGTGGATGAAAGCACATTTTCTTCCATGGAAGGTAATACACCTCAATGCACTGTCAAATGCCATTGTTCACAAATTATTAAACAATATTTGAACCCAAATTTGATGCTAGTAAATGCCAATTATTTTTAAGTTTGCTAAAATCTAGGAGTTTTGCAAAAGAAAATTGGGCATAAAAACGTTGAAAATTATAGAATCAAGTAATCACATAATAAAATATATGGTCAAAATATACACATTAATTGGAAAATTGATCACTCACAAGATTGTAATGTAGCTCATCATGTATTGGTTGAATCATATGTAACTAGAAGCACAAGACAATGTTGTTTATTAAATGCAAATTAAAAATTGTCAACTTACATCCAAAAAAATCGATATTGGTTTCCTAAACCAAAATTGCTGGAAGGATTTCATTGTATTGGAGGTTGTACTGATGCTGAGAACTATCTTTGTGCTAGAACAAATGGAGGATAATTTCATTACATAGCCAATGGGATACTTGTTAAATCTAATCCAATAGATGCCAACCCACTTGCACAAATAGGGTTGCTCAACATGGGTTGAAGCATGAGCTTGAGATCTCTGGGACTGCAAATAAGGATTGGGGAGTTCGTACATTGGAATTTATATAGGAAGGTGCATTTATTGCTAAGTACGCATGTGATCTTATTGTAGATCACTCCCAGAACAACTCAATGAATAAATTTAACTTCCCAATTTCTTTTATATCCATGGAAGGAAATTGGGGTGACCTACCAAGTGTGGTGGAAGATGATGTAGTTTCATCTTCTCCTTTCCAACTTGTTGAGGATTTGGGTTTCAAAGTGGATGCATCTCGTAGTGGGAATGCAATCAGATTTATACGCAGGAGTTCAAGACCAAACATATTTTCTCAGTATGTTCTACATGATCACCATGACAGAAAGATTCCTCATGTGATGTTATTTGATCTTGAAAATATCGCACCTTGGCTTGAGTTTTCTATTAAATCATCTTCAGAATAAACCATCCATAATAGTTTTTGGTCAAAAGATAGAGACATGGGCAAAGCAAAGATGACCAGTAAGTTAAGGAAGTAAAAAATTAATTGGGAAGCAAGTAAATTACCCATTTTCTAATCTTCCATCTGACTGCTATAAGAAGCATTGTACAACACAACACCTATTTTACGTTGCTATTTTATTTAGCAGTTAAATCCTTGGGCAGAGGGGGGTCCCTTGTCTCACAAACAAGGGGGTTTCATACACCAAAATGGTGTCTCCAAACAAGGAGGTTCTCATACACCAAATTGGTGTCCGTCTTGGGGGTGACCTTAAAAATAGTTTATTATTATTATATATTTACTTCAATAGGAATAATTATAGTATTAAATTTTCCTCCTATACACGATCCCATGCTTTTAATCAGTAATTAGGTTTGCGCGGCCCGAATTGAAGGAAATCAGATATTCTTTGTCCGTGTATTAAATTGAATGGCCAGATTTTCTCTACGCATGGGAGTGGAGTGCGAAGGGTTTTGGATTAACTAAATAGGAGTGGTGACCTTAAAAATAGTTTATTATTATTATATATTTACTTCAATAGGTGTAATTATAGTATTAAATTTTCCTCCTATACACGATCGCATGATTTTAATTAGTAATTAGGTTTGCACGGCCCAGATTGAAGGAAATCAGATATTCTTTGTCCGTGTATTAAATTGGATGGCCGAATTTTCTCTATGCATGGGAGTGGAATGCAAAGGGTTTTGGATTAACTAAACAGGAGTGCATTACTTGAATTAACTAAATAGGATTGTGAAGGGTTTTAGATGAACTAAACTGCACTTAAAGTGGAAGGGACACGAGCGCATAGGTATGCTGAGGAAAACAAAGGGTTTCATAACCGAAGATTTAGAGCGTCCATGTGTCTGGTAAGTGAAGTGTTTCAGCCTCCCATTAAGTTGAACCAGCGCAAAGTAGAAAGAAGAAAATCAATGAGTAATGAGTTGAAGGAGTGTGAAGCAGAAAGGAGCAAACTGAACCACAAAGGAGAAAAGAGTAGCAGAAAAGAGTTGTAGCAAAATCATTACAATTAACAGGTACCCACCATTATTGTATAATGCCTTCTTCATCTTCTGCATTCAAAATAGAAAATTAGTATTGTGTTATTATTATTCATGTATAGATCAGATCTGAAGTAATAGTGAAGGAAAATAAAAATGAAATCGTAGTGCATCCTAGATTAAAAAATTACCTCCATGCATCAACTGAAGATGACATTTAGTTTCTTCCATTTTGAACCTTGACGTCTTCTTTGCTCGGCACTATTTTATCTTACCCGGTAGATATGCGGCTGTATCCTTATCCATGAGGATTTTGTTTTTGATCGACTCTCAAGAATGTGTATACTTATGGAAACTCAATGCGGTATCCCATTTACCTCGCATTTCTTCATTTCCTTTCTCATCCCATAAATGACACCGATCTGAAATAAAAAGAAAAAAATGGTTATTAATTAGTATATATTATGAAATGGCAATCATATATGGTCATATTTGGTCATTATGAAATGGCAATCATATTTGGTCATTTGGACTGTCACATTCATCATTTGAAGTATTTATATTAACAAATGTTTTTCTAAGCTATTGTTATTATTCTACCTCCTAGAAAAAATATTCTACCTTCACCACCAATCGACATCATTTCCTTTAGGATGAACAACACATGTTTCAGTGTACTCATATACATGGACAAACGTGCACTAGCATGATGGGTAATACCATAGAACATCATGATTTTGATGAAAAAATGCTAGAAGCACATAAAAAATTCTGATCAAGGATTGATGTGCTGTCCACTATCCACATGTGCCATGTTTTCCATGAATATTATCCCGACATAAAAGTTGTTAAAGTTTCTGATGGCTCCATTTGTCAAAGGTGTAAGAATGAGCGAGGTTCGCATCATTTTTCTAAGTGGAATAATATGGATACTGGAAACCAACCAGAGGTGTTGAGAGTCCTAACTCAAATGGAAGAGATGTTGATAGCATGGGTTAATTCTATTTTGCAGGTTACACATGCTCGTGGGGGACAATATAAATATAGAGGGCATACTATTTTCTTCCCGCAAGATGTAGTGATGGCTGCAAAAACATTGCCATGCCGTGTTGAAGATCTTGACATCATCATCATATGGAGGCATAACACGAAAGGAAAATATTATGATTGTTATGTCAACATATCGTGAGTATTTAATGCATTGTGATTCAATATTGAGAGGGATAAATATTATAGCGATGTTGAAATTGACTTTGAGTTGATATCCTCCCTCCTAGAGAGAAATATAGATGTTTTAGGTAAATTAAAATTTGTCGACTCGGATATTCAAGAACAAGAAATGCACAAGAATGATGTGAAATTTGGAGGGATGGATACTAATTATTTACATGCTCATCCTTCTTCTTTTGCTGCTCGACAAGCTAAAGCACGTACATAAATGGAAGAGATAAGAGCATTTGTTGAAAATGTTGGATCATCACAAATTGCACATGTCGATTGGCCAGACATTATCACTTCTCCTATAAATGAATATAATACAGAGGGGTTGTTTGATATGGCATTCCCTACAATATTTCCCATGGGTGATGCTGACTGGCTACAACCAAGAATATCTCATGTGCCCCTTCATGAATATGCATTGCATCTTTTGAGATATTTTGACAAACGCTTTGGAAAGCACCCACGCTTTCGCTATTTCTTGTTGAACATAATTATGTGCCATTGTAGCCAGGCTTCAGTTGCTATTTTTGTCCAAAAGAGTATGCATGAGAAGGATCCAACAACAATTAAATATTTGCGTTCTCTACTATGTAATTTACCCAAGCAAAAATTGGCAAAGAGTTTGATGCGTTTTGGATATTCTCTTAGAGGCAGAAGAGCGTATTGGAATAAGTGTCGAAGTGATCTGACTAACATGATTACTCAATTGGGATGCCCAACTGTGTTCTTTACATTGAGTGCAGCTGATACAAAGTGGCCAGACCTTCATTCAATTATGCTACACCATCCACAACAATGGTCAATAAATGAGCATAGTATGAAGATTGAGAACATTATCCAATATCCACATCTTGTTTCTATGTACATGCACCAAAGGTTCACTATATTTCATGAATACATCCTTGAAAAATATTTTAGAGCGAAAGACTTGTGGTACACGTTTGTTTTTGTATATGTATGTCTCTTATAATGATGTTTACATATGTTATTGATATGAGGAAATGAATGCCTCTTTATTTTCACCGCATTGAGTAACATTTTTTTCATATTTGTCAGGTTTGAGTGGCAGCATAGAGGCTCATCCCATATACATGGATTTCTATGGCTTGAAGGAGATCCCGACGTGGAGCGCTTGAATTGGTTGGACCTCGCCGAATTGCAAGTTGCAAAGAGGTATTTCGACCACATTCTTACAGCATGGAATCCACGTGACATACACAGGAGGAACACAATGGTCCCTCAAGGTTTGACTAATGACCCTTACTTATTAAATACAGACCAAATATTTACATATGATCCCCTTAATGATTACAAGCACTTGGTGAATCGTGTTCAAAGACATTCAAAATGTAGTCCTCATTCTTGCTTGTGAAAAAAGGGGGCCGTATTGGTATGTCGGTACAACACACCTTGGGAGCTTCGTGAAAAGTCCATGCTTCATAAGAATGAGAAAGGTCAAAAAAAAAATATGACCCTACTCGAAATGATGATTGCCTCAACGTTCATAATGTGTCGTTGCTCGCAATATGGTGAGTGAATGTGGATTGCCAGCCTGTTCTTTCCCATCATGCGGTTTTAAAGTATATTACAAAATATGCTTCAAAAGCGGAGAAAAGGTTAGAGAGTTATCATGACATGTTAACTAAAATTTCAAACTCAAATGATCCTTCCCTTGTCGCATATAGACATTTTATTGCTGAAAATATTGTTCATAGGGACATTGGAGCACATGAAACATGCTATATGCTTTTAAAGTTGCCACTTGTTATCTGTTCTTAACAAGTTTTCTCCTTGAATGTCAGCAAGAAAATATTGAGAAAAGTTTCTTCAAACCCACAAGATTTTGAGGTGCAGGAATCATTCATCAATGTATATAAGAAACAACCTTCTTTTCTTGCTGGTCTTTGCATGAATGAAATGGCACGGTCTTGGAGCTATGATGTTAAATGAAATAAATATCCATTGAAACCTCGAAAAGCACATGCAATTATTCATGTTTGGCCATGTTTTCATTCAGTACTAAAACAGGATTCAAAACACTTTGAGTCTTTTTGTTGTAGTGAGTTGCTCTTATACAAGCCTTTTCAAAACATTGAAGAGGACATTGGTTTGGATTTAAACACAATTATTGAAAATTGGAGGAACCTTCTCTATCGAGCATGGCATGTAGATCGTGCACCTTTGTTCGATGATGTCGCAAATGAATATCCTGATTCAGACATAGAACATGTTAATGTTGATGCAGATATGGATGAATGGGAATTGTTGTCTTGTTTGGTCCCTCCAAATAACTTGGAAATTTTAGATCTTTCCACTCTTGGTCGAAGGGACTTTGATTTGAGCTTCAACTGGGGTGGGGGAAACATTGATGATGTTTCTTCATAATAGGTAGTGATGTTTGTGGTGACTGCTCATTTGTGTGGTGAATTGTTGCAACCATCAAACAACCCTGCTCCATTGTTGTCATCTTTGTCAACAAAATAACATCATGCATTTCAAATTGTTTTGAACCACTCCCTACACATTGGGGAGAATGAGCCATTGAAAATGATAATACAAGGAATAGCAGGAACAGGGAATTCGTTCTTAATACATTTTATGTCTCATCATTTCTCCTCTTCCGCAGAAAATGGAAAAAGTCCATTTCTTTTACTTGCATCGACGGGATTGCTGCATTTAATATATGTGCATGAACAACCCATTCAGCCCTTAGAATTCCAATAAAAGATGTACGGCCATTGAAAGGTCATAATCTTGTTGTTTTCCAAGAGGAAATTCAACATATATGTTACATTTTGATTGACGAGATGAGTTTAATAGGCCCTAGATTATTCTTGCACATGGATTCTCGATTGCGGGATTCCGAGGAAAGAAATATTCCTTTCAGTGGAAGGTCTATTATTCTTGTTGGTGATCTCAGGCAATTGACACCAGTAAGAGATAAGCCAATGTATGAAGGAAATATGGCTGGTAAAGTACTGTGGAAAAACTTCAACATAGTTGTTACATTGGATACTATATTTCGCCAAGAAGGTAACACTCCAATCCAAGCTACCTTTTGTAGAGTTTTGAAAAAAATACATAATGTAGAAACTGTCCTTAAGGATTGGGACATCCTCATGTCACGTGTTGACATAGTACTACCTTTAGAAGAAAATAACTTGTTCAATGTAGTGGTGCACCTTTTTCCAACAAACTGCCTCGTTTCCATGCATAACAGGCAAAGGATGAAATCATTAAATTCTCCAATTGCGAGAAGTATTGCAGACCATGCAAGATGCTCTGAGGTTGCTAGGCCCGATGACAATCAATTGGAACAGGAGGTGCTGCTATGCCCTGGTCAGCGTGTCATGTTGTCTTGCAAATTGTGGGTTGAAGTTGGTTTGGTTAATGGTGAACTTGGTTACATTGAAAATGTGGTTTATATTCCTGTTTTGAAGCCACCACAACTTCCATTGTACACAACTATTAAATTTTACAATTACATAGGAATCCCATTTGATACGCAAAATCCCGCCATTATGCCCATTCCTCTAGTTTTTAGAGGAAATAGGAAACAAATCCATTTGAAGATGGCATGGGCATTAACTATACACAAATCACAAGGCCTCACATTAGAGTGTGCAAGTATTGATATTGGCACTGTTGAGCGCCAGGGGATGACTTTTACTGCAATTTCCTGAGTCAAGTCCCTTCATGGGTTGCACATTTCTCCATTGTTCTCTTTTGAACGCTATGCAAAGATGTCACACTCTTCCTATGTAACAATTAGGAAGAAAGAAAAAGAACGCTTGAAGACCATGTCTTTGTAGTTCTTTTATGATATTCCAGACAATAAACATATCCACGTCTTCATCTTCTTCTTCTTAAGTTTATCATGCTTTGATTATTGTTCTTTGTCTTTATGTTCTTCATTTGTCACTTCATATCAAGTATTACAGTTCTCTTCTGTTGCTCTATTGTATAATGCTATCTCTTTTACAATTGACAAGTCTCCCATACATATTTCTAATTCTCTTTGTTTTATTTTCTGTGTTTTGAAATATGCTATTATTGAAAATACATGTTATGAAATGTCGTGCTTATATATTCTTTGCTTTGTTTAATTGTTGTTGATGCCTCGTTCTGACTATTCTTATTTCCTTTTGTAGGTATGGAATATACACAATCATCAATTTTCAATTCATCTATCCATGATTTTCTTATGCAAGAAGAATTTCTAGAATATTTTCACAACATTATCTCTGAAATAAGTGGTCTTGAATGCCATCTCTTTGATGCTAGATTTGTCTTTCTTTATGAAATGAAAGTTATGTTGCACATGATTAGACATGCATGTCATCGAGAATCTGGTCAAACACTAAGGAGAGAATGGTTTTCAAGACAACTTGGACGAGAATATATACGTGTTGATTTTAATTGGTGTTGTGTATGCCATCGATCTTCTTACATATTAGAATAATTTTTTTAAATGCATATTCCTACAAATTTTTGTATTTCTGTTGTTTTTTATGGAATGCTAATAAGACATTTATTACATTAATTTTTACAACTGCTTGAATTTCTCTTCTTCGTATTCTTGGAAGAGTTACGTAATTTTTATTTTTAATGCTTGTATTACAATTTTTGAATAAGTGAGAAGTTGGATGACCAAGCATATATGTTTACTTCGTTTTCAATTTTCGTGCAACGATTCTAAAATATTCTTTCCATTTATTAATTTTTGTAGTGTTGCTGATATGTTGCTTGCATTTTGTAAGTCATGCATTATAATTCCCCCTTTATTTATTCTCGCAATACTTACCTCCTTTTCACTTTGATGTCATTTATTCCTTTTTTCCAATTCTCATTTCTACTTTAAAGTATTTTTTAACTCTTTAACCAATGCTACAATGACAAAAATTTCTCATGTGAACTATATGTACATTCAACCTATATGTAAATTTAAGCTTCCCAATAAGTTCAATTTTTGATGACGCAACAAAAAAGTGCCTGTTATTTATGTGTTTAAGCTATTGCAATTCATTTGATTACATTGTATGTATTTTTCCTTTTTGCCAATTTACATTTCTAATTTAAAGCATTTTTTAACTCTTTAACCAATGCTACAATGACAAAAATTTCACATATGAAGTGTACGTACATTCAACCTATATGTAAATTTAAGCTTCCCAATAAGTTCGATTTTTGATGACGCAACATAAAAGTGCCTTTTATTTTGTGTTTAAGCTATTTCAATTCATTTCATTACATCGTATGTATTTTCCCTATAAAAATGTAACCTGAATCATGACATCGTGTTTTGTTTGTTGATAGCTTCATGCATCCAACTCTCTAGATTTGCAGAAACACTGAATTCAAAAAACCAAAAAAATGCGACCTCAGAGAGAAATGTCTCATCGAACCTGTTGTCTCCTTCATGGATTCCACAGCTTGCAGTCCATAGTCATTTCTTTGATGGACTATGTTCATTATTTACACATGGAATCCAAAAATGTAACAGATGCATGGGAATATTGGAGCCGCAAACAAGATGAGAACAATGTTGATGACTTGATAGGTCGCCAACAAGTGAATCAGGTATTCAACGATGAAATAGAATGTTTAAAAAGAATACAACTAGAGTTGGAAGAAAGGGTGAGCTGCATTGAAGGGGACATGAACATTATAGTAGGCCATGGAGGCATACCAAAAACTAACAAAAATACAGTGACTTTTAACTTCCTCCATCATTAATATACAAGTAACAAATCCTTGATACAATACAACACAATCATTCCAGAATGCGTTGTTGAACCTTGAAGTTATCATGTCCATGATAGTTAAATTTCCTTTCTTGTTTTATGCAGTTGAAAGATTGAAGCTTTACTCTATTTCAATAATGTTATCCATGAATGAAGTTGTAGTACTATGCTTATTTAGTACTTTGTCAACAATGTGGAAAAAAATGTATGTCAAATGTAGTTGAATAAAAAAAAATTACATTTTCAACTGTGCGTTTCTACTTTTGAAAGAAAAAAATGATGCCTTTATTTTTTTTGCAATTGGCAGTACTATACTGTGGTTTCTTTTTTGTTTCTTTCAACATGTTAAATGGCAAGTAAATGTAGTCGTGTTCAATTCAGGATATTGCACTACACTATTGATATTGTTATCACTCAAAACTTATAATATTTGTTGCCCAAATTACCAAAGTGCATATTCATTTATGACATACTTTCAACAAATATAGCGACGGAATTTCGATATAATAAATATTTATTTTTACCTTATGATTTTATAATCATAAAAAAATGGAGACCAACTTTTCATATACAGACATAATTTGCATCTAATAAAGAAACAATGCGACAAGCTTTTCATAGATCCACAAACATTTCATCTAGCAAGAAACGTTTGATACGAATAATGTAACTACTCTAATGCCATTCATGAAACAATTTCAACAAAATTTTAATATTGTGACAAACGATGACTACAAACTTTTAATATAGTGACAAAATGTTGATACAATCGCCAAAATTTGGAATTAACCATAAAATCATACCGAGCAACTTTTCATATTGGGAGGAACTTGTGAAATAACAACTACTTTTTTTAATTCATCATAAACCCATAGAATTTTGATATACTGACAAACTTGACATATATGGACAAAGTTTTGATTTTGCAAACAACTCTTTATGTAGAAACATACTTTTTACTCAATCATAAAACATGGAGACAATCTTTTAATATAGCATGAACCTTTTTAGGGTAGACACAAATTAGATATAGGGACAAACTATTCAGTTAAGCATAAAACCATTGCGACAAGCATTTCATGTAGCGACAAACTTTTTTTATAGTGAGAACCTTTTCATAAAGCGGTAAAACTTTTGACATGCTAAATAAACCATAGCGCCCCACTTTTAATATACCGACAAACTTTACATATAGCGACTAACTTTATATGTAAAGAGTAAGTTGTCATATACCGACAAATGTTTCATAGATTGTGACACCTTTTCACTATACCTTCTAACTTTTCATACATTTGTAAAACCATAGCTTCAAGCCTTTTAATATAGCGACAAAGTTTTTCTATAGCACCAAACTTTTGGTAAAACGACAAAAATTATCTAGCATCTTTTAATGTAGCGCCACTCGTTGCATATACTGACCAAGTTTTGGTATAGTAAGAAATAACAACATACTTTTGATATAGTGCAAAACTTTTGATAAAGCGACAAACTTTTCTTATAGCGACAACCTCTTGGTGTCATCATAAAACCATAGAAACCACACAAACTTGTGATATACTCAGAAAACCATAGAAACTAACGTTTACTTTATCCACAAAGTTTCCATATCGCGACAAGCATTTTATACAGTGACTAACTTTTTCTATAACAACATATTTTTTTATATAGTGCCAAACTTTCGCTATAGCGACACACTTTTGGTATAGCGACAAACTTTTGGTGTCATCATAAAACCATAGCAAGAAACATTTGATGCAAATAATGTTACTACTATAATGCCATTCATGAAACCATTTCGACAAATGTTTCATATTCCAACAAACGATAATGATAAACTTTTAATATAGCCTCTAACTTTTAATGTGCCACCAAACTTTTCATACAATCACCAACATTAGCAATTAATCATAAAACTATACCGGTCAACTTTTCAGTTTGGGACAAACTTTTGAAATAGTGACAATGTTTTTTATTTCATCATAAAGCCATAGAGACACTTGTACTATATAAAAAAACTTCTGGTATAGCGACAACCTTTTCATATAATCATAAAACCATGGTGCCAAACTTTTCCTCTAGTGACAAACTTTTTATATACAGACAAACTTCCGATATAATCATTAAACCATCATTGGCAAGCTTCTAGCATAGCGTCAAACTTTTCTTATACCGACAAAGTTTACATATGTTGACAAAATTTTGTCTTTGCGAACAACTCTTTATATAGTGATAGACTTTGACTTATTCATAAATCATGATGACGAGATTTTAATATAGCGACAACTTTGATATAGTGACAAACTATTCATATATTCATAAAACCATTGCCACAAACATTTCATATAGCGACAAAATTTTTATATGGCCACAACCTTTTCATAAAGCGACAATACTTTTCAGCTTACCATAAAACCATAGTGACCCACTTTTAATATAGTGACAAACTTTACATATACCGACTAACTTTAGATCTACCAACAAAGTTTTCATATACTGACAAACGTTTCGTAGATCGCAACAAAAATTTTTTATACCTTCAAACATAGAAACCATTGAAGTAGGTCAACCGTGACTATCACGTCAAACATTATAGACAAGGAAACTATGGTCAATAAACGCAACAATGTCAAGCATGGCCAGGTATGGTCATGCCAAGTATGTCAAACAATATTGACACCTTGGTCCAACATGCTGAACCATGATAACTATGTCCATAATATCACAATCATGTCAACCATGACCATGGTATGGTAATCATGTCAACCATGCCCATGGTCTCAGAACCAAGTCCACCATGTCCATGGTATACAAACTAGATGAAGCAAGGTATGACATGACCATGGGTGACCATGTAATCTGTGCTTTGCATGACTATGTTCAAGTATTGTCATCCATGCTTATGGATGTCAACCATGGTTGATTGTGTTCAACTTGGTCAATCATGGATGTCATGATGGTGGTCTTGACTACATCATGTCGAAGATATGCTTCCCATTTCCAGGTTGACCATATTTTCAAATAGGCTCAAAATAATTAACCATGTCATTGTCAAGCATGGTCATGTTCATCGTTGCACATAGCCAACCATGGTCAACCATGGTTAGCAGTCATGGTTGACCATAGTGTCCATCTTTAAGCATGGGTATGGTCGACCATGTCAACCATACCCAGGAAATTCATTTCCAAAAAAAATTATTGTGAATAAATGAAATAAATATTCAAAAAATAAAATATTATGCAAAAACATATTTTCTAAAGCTATATTTTTTTAATGTTTACTTTTAAATACAATAATATAATTATTTTTAAAAAATAATATTTACAAAAGAAAAATACAAAAATAATTATTCATTTGTTTAATATAGAAAATAAATTTATTTTTACTTTTTTTCCCATATTATTTTATCACACTATTATACACGACTATACAAATTTAAAAAGTAATAATGTTTCCCTTTTATTTTAATACTACTACTACTACTAATAATAATATTATTTCTATTATTAGTATTATTATTGTTAAAGATACAATTTAATTTTAATATAACCATAATAATAATAATAATAATAATTATTATTATTAATATCATTACTTTTATACTTATTTTTATTATTGTAATAAAATAATTATTATGAATAATAATGTTAATTATATTTATTATTAATATTATTTTTATCATTATTATTATTAAAATGTCACTACTAATAATATTACTAATTATTATTATTAGTTTTATTATTATTCTTATTATTAAAAAAATATTTTAAAAATTTTAAGTATATCATAATCAATAATTTATTTTAATATTATTCTTATTACTAAAAATACAATTTAACAATTTTAAGGGTACCATAATCACATAATTATAAGTGTAATAATACTAATACTAATCATTATAATAATAATGATACTAAAAATAATAATAATACTTATTATTAATATTAATAATATTAATCTTAGTAATAATAATTACATGATTCAATATTTAATTTCTAAATAATAATAATTAGAATAACAATAATATTAATACTATTATTTTCCTGCTCAAAAGCTGTCGAGTAATTAACACAACAACATAATGTTGTTGTTGTAAGCGGATCGACGTCATTCCTTTCTCATCCCTTAAATACCTTTCTCATTCCTTAAATAACGCCATACACCAACAACATTTTATTTATGCTAGTTTATAAGAATTTTTTTGTTTCACATGTAAATAAGTGATCTAAAAACACACAAATAAATTTTGTATTATTATAGATCTATGATAAAAATGATAAACGAATAAAACTTCATCCAAAAACACAATTTTTTTATATATATTTCATAGATGATAAAATAGTAAACCACTCTATCTTCAAACAAAATCCTCACACAGTGACTCTCTTTCTGGAAGAGCGTGCCCTCCCTCTTTCAGAGAGAGTGTGCCAGCTTTTGCCAATTAATTTATTACTTGAGTGTGTGGGCATAATAAACTTGGGCATAATAAACTTTAAGGACCTCGTTAGATGTTAAAACTATTAACGAATAAATTTACATCCATTTAGTCTCTGTTGGATGTACTCTTAGGAGGTTGTTGTTCCCATTCCTGTAACTGCAGTTCATGGCCGTGTCCTCTTTATGCGACGAACAGACTAGTTGTGGAGGAATCATGCACGGCGGGCCAAACAACAAACATTGAAAGGCAGTTAAATTAAGTTTAACCAGTTAGCAGACTCCACTTGTAGCTGTTTAACTAATAAACTTCCATCTTTTGCCCATTTAATCACAATGAAACCCAGTCGATCCAAAATACAACGCCTGGAAGTTGATATTTGGTTGCATGAAGTTTCTTGCAGGTTTGTTAATGACTATTTTGTTCTTTCTTTCATCAGATATTAGATTCCGCATTTACATTTGTAGCTGGGATGCACATTAACAGCTCAAATCTTTTTCGTTGTGGATTCCAATTTCCAATAATTACGCTTTGAGTGCACACTGTGTTATATATGTAGATGTGCTCCCTGCTTTTGGCTGCCCCAAATGGGATTTGCCCAGTGGGGGAAGCTCACCTGTTTCTTTTCTTTTTTAATGGATGTACAATGGCCATTACTGTTGTTATATATCTAGCTAACTTGGCAGCGTTTGCGAAATTCATTATAATTGCATAATGACATTCTAAATAGTACACAAAAGACTACAACTCTAAAATTATAACCATTGAACAATTTATATGAAATTATTGCAATAAAACTGAAAGAAATCAAATTGTTCAATCAGAAATCTCTTAATTCAAATAAAAATAAAAATCATCGTTGAGACCATGTTGAAATTAGTTCACCTATGATATTAATTACATTAAAACAATATTTTAATTTTAATAGAGAGGAGCTAGATAAATATATACTAGCATTTGCACCGAGAGGTGCAAAGGAATGTCGAGAGAGTAAAAATATTGAGTCTTTTCGCAACTGAACCTTTCTAAGACTTACCTTGGAACACTGGAAATTACATTTTAATAATACTTATATGTGTGCTACTAACTCGACCTACAATTGATCTTTTACATCAAGACATTTTTTGGAGCTTCCTCAAACTTTGTTTTACGCTTTGCGATTTACAATGTTCGGATCCTTGAAGTCATGTAATTTTCAATAATGAAATGTTTCTTTTTCGAATTGTGATTTCTGATATCCAGGTATGGTTTTATGATATTTGCAATTTTTTATTTTGGATCACGGAAGTCGACAATATTGCTTTTCGGATTGTGGAAATTGGAAAACTCACATGTTTGTTGGTCGAATATTTACTTCGCGATTTGCGGAAACCGAAAAATTTCGGTTTTGTTAAAGTCGATTGGTGTTTCCCCGATTTTCAATTTCCGACTGTTTGCTTATCGGATATCGGCAATATTGCTTTCGATTTATGGTTTATCTACTTTCGCGATTTCCGAGTATCGAAAACCAGATGTTTCACTTCAGATAAAATTGAAGGTTTCTTTCTTGATTTCTGATTTCCGATATCCTGGAACTCGGAAACACTTTTTTCGACTGAATGGTTTGTTTCCCAATTCCCGATTCTCGATTTCACATATCGGAAAGCCAAAACCAAAAAAAGTAAATTTTGCCAAATTTTGTATCCTATGTTGTTTCCTTAATCTTGTTCGTTTATGCATAGGAAATCTATGGTGCATAGTCTTTTGGCCGTTTGAGTTGGGTTTTTAAAGATTCAACCTTACGATTAGTTTTTACCATTGTTACTTATGTTTTTTCACTCTGCTCTGCTTTTTTTTACTGTGCATTTCGTCTGTGTCCCAGTGCGTAGAGTTGTGACTTTGTGAGTGTTTCCACCTGTAAGTTTTCACCCTCTAATCATTTTTTCTGGTAAATTTAAAATCACGTTGTTTTTAGATACGGTTGCTAAAATTCAATCAAATAAGGCATCTACCATGACCATTTATACCAGAACTAAGACGACTCTTCAAGAGTAGAAAAAAAAGATCCGAATGCCAGTGTTTTCACTGACACCAGTGGGCATGTGTATGACACCTCATATCTGGACTGGTCCAGAATTTATGTTATTTTTGACAATGACGACTTTTCCTATGTTGCTCATGACCAACCTACCTACCTCCTGATACACAATTCTCAGCTCCATTGCGTCGCTGCCAAACCTACATTTATGCCTTACACAGACCCTGTTAAGTGGGAATTGGACCACGTAGACCCTAAGCAACGAATATTTCATGATATCGATAATGTATGTATTGCTTTGTTCCATCGAGATGTGTTTGCTAGGGATTATGCATTGGTAACCCCCAAGCAACTTCTCTCGTCGAAATTTTTCGACGAAAGCCAAGCCAAATTTAATTACGAAGAAGTGGTGAAATCTTGGCTGGAAGACCCAACACTTGTCATCCTTGATTCACTTGCAGTATATCTAGTTTGTTGGTTCAGAGAGCCCTTCTCATTGCTGGCCTCCATATTTTGCAGGTTATATGGCTTTATTGAATTGTTCCTTATTCAAAGCACAATGGGTCCCTATGGTGAACCATATCCTACTTACATGTGATTCCTTCAACCGGGTGCAAATTCTGTCGTGCAATTTGCAGGACGAAATTGGAAAATATGAGAAAACCCAGGCCAACCGCAAACCATCTTTCTACATGTTAGGGTTCGTAATGGATGCATTATGTGTGTCTACTTCTTTCCAGGCCCTAAATTGGAATTGGAGCGACAAATCTCCACCAGTTCATATATATTGTGCTGATATGTGGGACAACAATTTCATCCCTCGGTTTTATGAGCTCTGTGACCTATTTCTCGGGTCAATGTACTTCAAAATTTTCAAAACTGATGCTCCGTCATTCTCTCAAATTGATAGGGAACTTATTTTAGTGTATGGAGACTATCACATAAGAGAATATTTCTCTTACATAAGTATTTGGGGCAGCAATATAGTCCACTTGCTTCCCAAAATAGTTCCAGACCGAATGGTGCTTCAAGAATTTTCTTGTCAGACTGTCATTGATGGGGTTTAACCCAAGTCGACCAAACATAAGAAGAAGGCCTGGCCAAAATTTCCTATGAATAATGGAAACCTTAGACTACAGAGTCCTGCTCATGTGTCCTTGGTGGGAAAGGATATTTATGTTATGAAATTGAGGGAGGCATCCAAAAGAATGCATGACCCAGTGGCATATTTGGCTAATCTCTTTTCTCATGAGCACGTCAAATTTCAATACGTCCATGAAAATAATCTCGATGATTCCATGTTCCAAGGAGCTATCAATTTTTAGGAGGCAATTGGTAAAATTACTGATCCAAAGACCAAGTCCCATCTGTACCAATATCAAAAGGATATTAAGATAAGAACTGTGCGAGAAAGAGGATAAAAACTGAAAATAAAACAAGATCTTAAAAAGGAGAAGACATAAGAAGAAGCGAGAGAACATGCAGTAAGTTGTGCTGTTGCTCTTGCTGCTCAACCCAGGGACAAGGGAAAAAAGGTGTCCTTGAAGGGCCATCCAATCCCTCTATTACCACAATTGAAAATACACTGCATAAAGGGGAACAACTCAAAAGAAATTTTGAAACTCACGCAGAGATGATTGAAGTTCAGACTAAAAGACAGAATATTGAAGCAGGTTTTGAAGAGGCTCAACTGCTAGAAGCACCTACAAAAGAAAATATCTTACCTTCGATCTCAATGGGAAAGAAACAATAGAAATTTGTGCAAGAACCTTCCGCACAAAAGGTAATATCTTTATCTTTAGCTCAGATTGAGATTCATGATACGAATGTGGAAGAAGACCCTGGGGCTGTTATGACTACCCTTCTGCAATCCATGCCCAATATCCAAAGCTTTCCCAGTGTGTTAGGTTCATCATCTTTCCAACATTATTTTTATGAGGTAAATTCCTCATCAATAATGGGAACTACTAGTAGCATTCCCACCTTTTCAGTTAATTCACCTATTCATACTTTTCCTACGTCCCCAATTCCCTAGTTTTTTCAAGAGGACATTGCTTCTGCCTCTATGATTCTTTCTCAAAAGGAAGATTTGCCTATGTCTGATTATTTTACATCACTCACCTTTAAATCTACTTCTACTCCTATGAATATTGCCCCCTCAGCATAGACATTCCTTTAAACCAAACTGAAATTGATCCCCCGGTTACCATCCACCACCATACTGTTTCATCATCAGAAGTGATGGCATATTTTAGAGAAGATGCAGTGGTATCCATGGGAAAATATTATTGTATTAAAAAAGATAAAGTTGTGGTTTAAAGGGGATCCAAGAAATCCAGAGAAGGCTTAGCCAAACATGTACCTACCTTTGGTCAGGTCATTTGGAAAGCAGACACAACTGATATTCAACAAGGGGAAGTGGACACAACATCTTCCATGGGAGTTTTTGCTGGAGCTAATTTTAAATTAGTTTCATAATTACGTTTGGCTCTTGGTGAAAAAGAGAAGGAATTGCAGAAGGCCAAACATGACTTAGCAGAAGCAGAACAAAGGCATGAACAAGAAATTGGCCAGTTGAAATGAGAACATGAAGACAGAGTACAACAATGGAAAAAAATTGCTGAACAACTCAAGAAGCAACTTGGGAATGCAGATGTTCTAAATTAGCAACAAGCAGATAAAATTGATCTCATCAATCAACAATTGAAAGATGCTCATCTAGCCTCAAAAGCCTCCTCTTTTCTGGATCTAACACCTGAGGATTTCAAATAGGTACTCTGTAAAGTACACCAAGAGTTCTAACAAGCTATGATAGATTTGTATACTTGTTTTGATGATATGCAAGGGTTGTATGACAAGTTTAGCAACCATTCTGAAACTCTTGAGGATCACCATGATCGGATGAGAAGAGAATCCATTGCTTTAGAGAAAGTAACAACTTTGAAAAAGCATATTAAGGAAAGACATGATGGCTTTCCAGTCTTAGACAAGTTACAGGTCAAAACAACTAAAATTTCCATTGAGACATGGGAGGCTATCTGCGATTCAGTTGAAGCTCTAATCAATGCAAGACAAACGGTTTGTGAACAGAGCTAGCCAGATTCAAAGAATTTGCTAACCTATTTGAGTTTATCTGTTCTAGATCTTATCAATGAGGCATCTTCACCTAATCTTCATTTGGAACAAGTGGAAAAGCAGTTTGATGATTCCAAAGAGTTGATCCAACAAATCAGTCAGCTCATGGTGAAAGAAATCGAGAAATGGATCAAATCTCCTCATGCTTCGATAGCTCAGATACAGTTGTTCATCAAAGAATGGAAGAAAATGAGAGAGGAGGATATTTCCTCCCAAATTTGCAAGACCCAAATTTAGTTGAGGAATGCTCATTTGCAGGAATTCGATGACATTATGGACCTATTTTCCAATTGGTGTTCCACCCTTGGCCAAACCTAGAAACTATTTGATTATGTAATTCCAGGTTTTCGGAATATTTTCTTTTCTTGTAAGTTTGTAATCTGATTTAAAGAGAGATAGACATTGTGTTATTTGGACTTCCTTGTACTTATTTGCAATTTTTGTGTCTTTAACATTTTGGATATTTTTCTTTGCAATTTTATTTTTTAAGTTGTTCTAAAGTAAGTTGAAAGAAGTAATCTTGATTTGCATGTTTGCACATTAATTGGTTTTTTTCTTTCATCTTTTATATCCTGCAATAGTTCTATCTTGAAATTATTAGTCATCCTGTTTAAGTGTCCTTATACAGTTAGTTAGGATTCATTTATTTTTCAATATTTTTACAGTTTATTTAAAGCAAAAAGTGGAAGTCAACAAGAAAGAAATTAAAAATCCGGAATCCGATATTCCTATGTTTCGATTTGCGATTTCCAAATTTTCGATTTCAGACATTTCGGATTTCAGAAATCATATGTTTTGCAATAAGGAACACCCTATGTTCCGATATCCGATTCCCCAATTTCCGATTTGCGAAGTTTTGGATCTCGGAAATTTTTCCTTTTCAAATAAAGAAGGGTCGAAGTTTATATTTTTGATTTTCGACCTACGGGTATCGTAAACCGGAAAACTTTGGTTTTGTTAAAGTCGTTTGGCGTTTTAGGATTTATTCTGTCTGTTGGTATTTTTTCCCTGTAACTTGTTTCTTTGCTAAGTTCATCCTTATAAACTCTCTCTACGTTATTTTTTATCAGTCTGGCTCTAAATTTGTTGAAGATTTTGGCTTGTAAATTGGTACGATTTGTGGAGAAGTGATGTTAGGATGCATATTTGTATGTTAAGAAATGAAATCCATTTTACCTATGTCTTTTTCAAACATCCAAGCTTGGTTTCATGTCGTATATTGACCTGGTCAAGTGGGAAGTTGACGATGCAAGCCCTAAACAACATTTTTTCACTGACTAGTACAATTCTTGCAAATCCTATCAATTTCAAGGGTTATTTATAGCCTAAAATTTATAAATATTATAAACTAAAAATATTCATAATATATAAAAAATGTTTTTAATTTGTTTATATATATTGGAAATTATATGACTTTATTTTATTTAGAGAAATGAGTTAAAAACTTATTTAAAATTTAATCATTTGAAAGAATAATAATTTTTAATTTATACAGTAAATTTTTTAAAAAACATTTTTTTCTAATTGTATTGGATTTATATTTTTCTTGAGCATGGTATGTGAAGTTTATAGATTGAATAATAACAATTATTTCTATTAATAAATATGAAGTTTTACCCCGGATGCGGATGATGAGAGTCAAGTTGGAAAGGATGGAACATATAGGTTTATTGTGGCAGAACCATGTTCTACTTGTTATCCCATCACATTGCCACCTGTCCTGCACTCATTAGGAATTAATGAAGTGGGTCTTGCTCTCAAGGTTGGCCAAGTTGGTCATGAGTTGAGTTTTAATGCTGAGATCACAGTTGATTCGGTAGTCACGTCCATCATGAAGAGTTGCACATCCGCTGCTACAGTAGGTCCCATTGGTGAGTTTAGGTACAGTATGTTCATGATTAAAATTTCCAGTTATTATATCCCATGATCTGGTAGGAACCCAAGAAGGAGGCATGGAGTTGAGCGGTTAAATACATGTTTTAAAAATGCTCAGGCTTTATTTTTCCTCCACCAAGTCAACAAGAAATACCCTGAGCTACGCCACGGTGGCTAGTATGGCTAATCCTGTTTGTACCCTTCCATTTCCTCCAAGATGACATTAATTAGTCCCTCTCGAGGAATCTCTATCAACACATATTGGATCCAATGGAGGACACCGTCACTACTAAGTTAAGGCACGATTTGACCCGGCCGTCATTTCGTTATCTGGTTAGAGTGCAATTTCAGTTGATCAGGGACTGGAAGTGGTACAACAATATTTTCTCCCCATTAATGGCTTTCATACCTCATGTTGGTTTTAGTGTGGTCATGAACCTTTCTCCCTCATTCCGTTGGGCTATTTCTTGGCTAACTGCTCAGGTCTAGATTTTGTTTATTATATTTCTCTTGAGTTTCAGGTTGTTATTCCCATATTTTGTTGCAAAAACCGTGTTATATACCTTTGCTAGGTTTTGTTCTGCATTTAAACCATCATACTATGTCCAAGCAGCGTGGCACATATCGGCATGTTGGGAGTGGTTGTGTTCATGCACAACAAGGTGCATGCATGACAAAGGTAGATGGTTATAACAATGAGATTTATCCATAGGTTTCCTCTATATTAGAGGACTGGGAAACCATACTGGTAAACAAGAACCTTTCTCGTGATATTGATGGTGGCAGCCCCAACCACTATTGGATCGTGAAAAATATGATGAGCTCGCTGATAGACGAAATTCTAGATAGATGGAACCATACTCGCTTGGCAATTTCATAGGCTAAGGCCAAAATGGTGGAATTAGATGGAGTCATCACCCACAGAGATGTCGTGGCCATATGGAAAAGATTATCCCTGGGAATTGACTCCTTAGATGATGGAGGTAGTGACAATGTCTCTATGGCTCCATCTAGTTCAATGAATGTTGGCTTGAATCCTAACATGGATCTTGCATCTACAGTGCCTCTTTCAATTTCGACAACGATTACCCAGTTTCCCAAATGAGTTCGTGAATCTGATCCTTGTGTGGGCAAATCGTCTCTCTTGCCGTTGAAGCTTAGTGTACCATCTTTAGATGAGGAACTATTTGGGCCTTGTCCTATCATTGAGGAAATGCAGGACACATAGGGCCCGAATGTCACTACCAATGGTGCTAACCCATGAGCTTGTTTTTGTCTATATCTCTTTCTTTTGTTTACTTCTAAGTTTATGTTGTTTTTTAGTTTTCAAGGTCTCTTTATAAACATTGCTTCATAGTAATTTTGTATGTAGCTCCCCATATATCACATGGGTTATTGTGGCTCTTTTGAATATCTCTATAATTTTGTTTAAACTTTACCTAGGTATTTATTTAAACTTTTGAATCTCTTTTGAAAAAATGTATTTATTTAATTTTCATACTATTTTATTGCAACTGATGAATGGCTATTGATTCCTAATACTAGTTTGTCAATTAGTATCACTTCATAGGATATTTTTGTAACTTTATTTAATTGGAAAATGATTTTTCCCACTTTGATCAAGTTTTGTTTGTATTTTTACTATTATTGTTATTAGACATTTGTAAATAGTAGTCTCCCCACTTATTACATTTTGAGTTTTCATAATGATGTCCATTTTTTTATTTTTATTAATATGTGTTTGATATGCTACGAAGGAGATTATATCTTATTGATTCTAATCACCCTTATTATATCCAAAACTATATATAGTATAAAGAGTGGTGTTTTACACTCAATTAAAAAAATTTAAACACAGTTCTTTAAAAAAGTCTTAAACTTATTTATGGAAATTGTGAAAGTGTTTAAACTATTTAGGCTAAACATTTTTAAATGAAAAATTACAACTGTACTTAAAAAATGATTGAAGAAAAATTACTGAGTTGCTCGATTGTAATCCATTCATTCATGTCAATTGACATATTGGCATATTTCCTACTTAAAAATCATGCAATGTATTAGAGAAAGATGTTAAGATACCAACGAAAAGTTGAAATTAAATCACACAATTGAAACTTCAGAAATAGAAAGTTTGGGAAAGTCTGGATTTGGCATTTTAGGCTTCTGCATTCCACAAAGCAAAAAAGAGGAAATCGAAATGAAAAATATTTGAACTAAAAACGTTTCAAAATTGGCCATTCTGCATGGCGTTGTTTGGAAAGTGGATGAAAATAAATTTGCAAAGAAAAACATTAAAGCTTGGGTTTTCGCATGAGGAAACCAGAAGTCAGAAAGCACGAAATATTAAATGTGAACATGTAAATTTCGATTTCCGATTTCCTCTTTCCAATTTATTCAAAGAGAAAAATAGGAAGTTGGAAAGAAAGAAATTAAAAATACAGAATCGAACATTTCAGATTCTAGAAATCCTATGTTTTCCAATAAGGAACACCCTATGTTTCGATTTCTGTTTCCCCGATTTCTAATTTCTGACATTCGGATTCCGAAAATCCTATGTTTTCTAATAAGGAACACCCTATGTTCTGATTTTTGAAACCTTTAATCTAGAGACCGGCTACATTCTTCATCATCATAGACAGGCTTCAAACTATATATTGATGATATACAGACCTGATGATTTGGGATTTTAGTTTTAAAATTCATACAGATATAAATGATGTAAGCATTTAGAGTTATCTGAATTTCAAGGAATTTGATGCAATGAAACATGACAAAATACAAATCCAATTGTCATTGTTTGCAAAGTCGATCAATAAATATAAGCTTAAAAACATTATAACTCTTTCGATTTCCATCGATAGCCAAAAAACAGAGATTTATAGAAAAAAACCAAGCCCTCCCATTTATGGGAGAACAGGCTTGTAGATCAGAGTGGAAGTCTCCCTTGAAAATAATCGAGACTGAACCAGGATGATTGGGAATTATTCACAAGTTTCAAAAAAGATTCTTAAATGAAACCAAAAAAAGTAACCATTAACAGTAGTTGTTTTTAAAACAGACAAAGTGTAAAACAAAGACTGAGAGAATAACATGGTCAATCAAATAATTGTTTATGAGGCTTGAGCTTCATGCCCAGTCTCCTAGTGAACTCAAGCTGATTGTCTAAAATGATGTGCAGTATGAGCATGATTTTTTCCTGCTGAAGAACAATTTCTCCATGGTGCTTGTCTTTTTCCACTAAATTTTTTCCTAGGATAAACTTTTGCGACCATTGCAACTCTAGGGATTTATGATATAGAGATATACTTCCTTTGGAGGTTCTAGGATCGGCGAGTAAATCCTTAAATTCATTTTTTATCTCCTCAAGCCGCAAGCAAATGCCTTTCAACTTCGCCTCTCTCTCGGCATTCTGGATTTTGGCTTGCACTGACTCAGGAATCTCCCATTTATAACATTTTCTCTTTTCCACAATAATTTTATGGAAATGGAGGGGCGAATTGATAGGATTTGGCTTTCTCTCTCCTAGAGGGGAAGAAACAAAGTGGGAGTTTTTACGAGGAGGCATAATAACATGCGAGATGACTATCAACAAGATCCAACAAAAAAAAGCTTAATCAAGAAGCTGATCGCTAATGTTGTAAAGAAATAGCATAAACATAACAAAACATAGCAAACACATAACATTTTCATTATATTATGATATCACATTGGATTATTTCATTTAAAAACTTACTGCTAAACTATCATTATATATAAATCTATGAAGAACAACATTTATATATTCGACGATGCTGCTAGAAATAAAGGTTTAAGATAAATGAAAATGGATGAGATACATGGCATCCCAAAATTGAAAGATTTGTTGTTTGGGGCATGTGATAACGATGATCGCTTAATGATTAAGAAACATAATATTAGTATAGGGTTTATACGCAGTATGGTACAGAAGCAGGGGTACTCAAAAGAAGGGCATATCCATGCCATCATAAGAAGGGATCGATGAGGTGGAAAATGTCAAGTCCACACATTATGAGATAACTTGAGCCTGATAACAACTGAGGGTGACGGTCACTTCTACGATTAATATGATGACGTTATACCAGAAAGGGGTAGTGTTATGATGACGTTAATATATTTCAGTACATTTAAGTGACCTTTCATGTACATGAGGGAATTATACATAGATCACATTAATCCCAAGATATAGATATACTACATCATGAGAATCTCGAACTCATAATAACATTTTGTAAGAGTTAGTCAATAAATAGGGCCTCCTACTGAGGAAAATATCATTTGGACCTCATTTATAGTTTTTTATGTGCATAAAAACTTGACCAGTGAGCATCATTATTTCCCCTCTCATGGTTTCCAAATAAACAATTCTCAACATGGTGATATCAAAGGTCAGAAAGGGAGGAGATGGGAAGATAAGTTGGGAGTGCTACTACCGATGCAGGGGCTATAGTTTCTGGAGTGATGTGGGATTGATGAATGAGAATGTTGCCAATTTCGATCCAGAGAAAAAACTAAGTGGAATTCAACCAATTGCAAATATGAGAAAAGATGCAAAAACTGTCTGTGCCTAAACAAATAATTTAATGTTGCTACATTGTTAGGGCTTATCCAATATTTTGACTTGTAACTAGTGCTTCAGAGTTTGGAATATGAAGGAATTATTAATTTCACATATTTTTTTATTTCATCTCTTGTTTGCTACTTTTCTTATATTATGAAATAATTGATTATTGAGGAATTTTCTTCTTTTTTAGCTTGTCCAACATTGTCATTGTGTATAAAGCAATCTTGTCTAACATTAGTCTGCGAAATTATAATTTTTAATTTTTGAAGAGAAATTATAACTTTACACTTCTAGGAAGGGCTAGAACCCTTTGGAAGGGGCGAGAAGGGTTCAAATTTGAACGTTGTATAGGAGGCAAGAGTTCATTTGCTTGTGATCAATGCATTCAATTAATTGTATATCCATTTGACAATTTATTTCCTATTGAAGTTATTGCATATGCATCAAATATATTTTGATGTCTTACTTCGATTTTATTTTGCAAAACTTCATGAATATACAAACATTTCTTTATTTGAAAAGACAAATTTCGAGATCTGAAATGTCACAAATCAGAAATGGGGGAACTTGTCATGGTTTGAAAGGCCAAACGTCCTTTATAAGTTATTCCATAAGATCCACAAACGACTAAGCAAAGATGAGTTAACTAACCAATATAACTAACTACTAAGTAACTTGTGTGAACATATGTCCATTACAATAAATAGGATATGGATAATCTCTAATTCAACACAATCCTCCATATTTAGATGGAAAACGTCCTTGCTTTCATTATATTCTTGAGTAGATGTTTATATTATATTTTGATCATAATGGTAAGATGATATTGAATTGTTCAATAATTTTGAAAAAGAAATTGTATTAAAAGAAAGCTAGACATTGGAAATTTTTTAACTATTACTGTGTAAAGATAGTAACCATCATGGAATACTCACCCATCCTGTGGATCATATAGATTCTTCATGCACATGTTTTTGCGAAAAATATGTTGTCATTTTCAAAATTAAAACATAAAAATCCACTCAACATCTACTGAAGAATACTTTTTTTACGGCCCCTAAAAATTTTGTTTACAAGATTCGACACCGAAAGAACTCCAATATTAGGATTTCAAGCAAAAATTTCGAATTCCAATGCTACTGTCATGAAATTATACGACTACAATATATAATTTTCAGGATTATCAAGAAACAGACCACCATTTCGCTTCGGCCCTAAAACATTGTCAAAATGCTTGAAATTTGTATTCGATATTTGATAAATTAATTATGAGTTTACCGAATACATACATACATACATACATACATACATACATACATACATACATACATATATATATATATATATATATATATATATATATATATATATCAAATACTAAATACCAAAATAATATATACCCATAAATCCAAATACATATATATAGCAAATATGAATACCGAAGAAGGGCATATGTTTCCGGTTTCCGATATCCAAAATATCAGGAATCAGAAATCGGGAAGCCAACAATTATTTCAACAAAAACTTGATTCTTCAGTTTTCAACATCTGAAATATCGGAAATAGGAAATTGATACCCCAAATAACCTTAACAAAAACTGGAATTTCCATTTTTTGATACCCATTTTCAATAATCGGGTTTTAGGGTTTCGGAAATCTAAAATATGAAATTTTTATTTAAAGTTCATTTAAGGAAATAAGAGTTGATCTAAAAATTTTATACGTTAATTATTTCCTTATATATAATAAGTGTCCTACTTCAAAAATTTCATAGTGAGTGTCTCAGTTTCCTGAGACAGTTTAGTCTAGAATGCAATTATTTCAAAATTTCTTGGATGTTTCTTGAAATAAACGCAGATCTCTTACATCAACAAGTGACCAAATAAAAGCAGTACATTTATAGAGAAAACAATGAGAAGCTTCAACCACAATTTTCTTTTAAATATTTTGAAGCAAGTAAGCACTAGAGGAAATTTCAACTCAAAATGGGCCTCCTAAAATGAACTAATAAAATAATAGTTAAAATAATAAAATAATATTTATTAATTTTGGAGGAAGAAAAGAAAAAAACTACTTTTTTGTTTGTATTTTTGACATATCTCCCTTTGTTTTTACTCAAATTTCGATCGGAAGAGATTGTTGGATGTAGAATTAAATTCCACATCCAACAAGTACCCGCTTGGCATACTTTTGACGGACCCCGCTACCCCAAAAACAAGAAATACCTGAAAAAATGGAACGATGACATCATCATTCTGTTTTTTCAGGTATTTCTTGTTTTTGGGGTAGCGAGGTCCATCAAAAGTATTCCGAGTGGGTACTCGTTGGATGCGGAATTTAATTCCGCATCCAACGAGCTCTCTCGATCGAAATTTGAGTAAAAACACAGGGAGATATGTCAAAAATACAAACAAAAAAAAAGTTTTTTTTATGATACCTATCCCCAAATTTATATTAAAAAAGTGTTTAAGACCTATACGGTATTTCAAATTTAAAGCATTTTCATTGGCTAACACATGATGACATGGAATTTGAATAAAATTTAAAAGGCCCATTTTGAGTTGAAATTTCCTCTAATGCTTTCTTCTTGTTTTCTACGTTGAACAAATGGTTTGTCTTGCATTCAAGAGTATCTGGAAAAAGAGAAAGGTGGAGAAATGCGAAGTCCTGAAAGAGATGTAACTCTTGATATTGCAGTGAATGTAAGCCCTTATCTATCAGTATTTCCAATATCTATTGTAACATTTTGTAGGGTCATACCTTGGGGTTTATGAACTGTTAAACCCCATGCCATACGCAGTGGTAGTTTCCTACGAGATCCTCTTGTTATAGGAGATATTGGAACATAAGTAAGATTGAAAGAATCCCATAAGGGTCCTTTGTAATAGAAGAATTTGACAACAACAAAGGATAATAAGCTAGGAGGTTGTTCATTGGAGTTGTAGACAATGTGAATAACTTTTCCAAGTGAGCCATTGACAAGTCCTGCTTGAAACCATAAATTAGCAGTTAACATGAATTGTTGACCAATAGAAAGAAGGAAATTTAATGGCAACTACTCGTCATCAATGGATCTATGGGCATGTTTGTTCCTTTGTTTTGCAAAGCAATGTGAAATTGGCATATTAATCTATTTCAACATGTGCTTGCTGTGCAATGAAACAGAGGTATTCGTGGGATACAAGTGGATATATTGTTGAAAAGAACAGTTTTCCACATCTGAAAGGCATGAGGTTGTTCTTGTAATTAGGAGTGCCCAGTATTCAAGATTTGGTGTTCCATTTCAAAGTTTTATCAAGATTTGGCGAAGGACAATTTGAGAAGGGCTTTTTCCTTCTTGTCGAAAAATTGTTTCCAGCATGATAAAAGTATCAAATGTACGTTAGAGAGTTGTTCCAACGGATGATCCTGCATACATGGGAATGTCCTTTATAGGAGGAAATTGTACGAATTCACCAACAAGGATTATGGAACAACCACCAAATGATATTGTACAATTTGAGGGGAAATCTTGGTGTAAGTGTGCATAAATTTGAGTTAACATTTTTGTTCCAATAAAACTCATTTCATCTATGCGAACATAATGAGTATGGCAGAGTTCTTCTTGAAGTTTTGAAAGGGATTGGACTTCAAGGGGGTGTATTTCACCAATGGGTATTCGAAGAGCAGAATGAATTGTATATGCATGTATGTTAAAAGCAGCAACATCAGTTGGAGCAAGGAGAAGAAGGGGAGGTAGTTTGTTCAGATGCAGTTTGGAGTGCAGATTTTAAGCAAGATATGAGGTAAGATTTCTTGGTGCCTGCAGTACCTTGAATCACCATTTTGAGTGGTTGAGCCGATGTAGTATTTCTAAAATGAGAAATGACAACATCAAAGGCTATGCATTGTGTGAGAGACAAGGAATCAGGTGAACTAGACAATGATAGCGTGTCTTCATGTAGTTGGGTGGACAAGTGATTGAGGTCAATGAATGATGTTGTTGTCTAATGCAAGTCTGTGGTTATATTGTTGTGTGTCCAATTATGGTTTTTGTCAAAATTACAATGTCCAAGCATTTAAAGGTCATTAATTTGGATATTTCTACCTAGTTGCATTTGAGAGAGAAGTTTCCATTCATCCAGTGTATGGGACAACGAAAAGATAAGAGCATCGTAGTTTGAATCACCGGATAGATATGTAGAGGGTTCTTCTTGTGCATGTTCAACATTCCACACAACATATGTGACTTTAATGTGATGCCAATGAGAAATAATTTCATAAGTTGTTGTTTCAATATCTCGAGGGATGGAACGAAAAGGTTTGTATAGAAGAAGTTCGCTCCAACAAAATGGTTCAAAGTATGAAGAATCAAAGGGAGGAATAGAAATGAATTGTGGATAGACTCTAACAATCTTGTGATGCAAGTTTTGTTTCCATGGATTTTTTTTCCTTTTAGGAGAGAAAGACCAAGAATGAGCAGCTTCAAGTAGGGTTAGATGTTCAAGAGCAAGGGGTCTTTGCATGTATGCAAATATGAAGTGGGGATTTGGAGGGGTGTTATTGGTGCCATTAGAAACACGGAAAAAGACACTTTGATTGGCATTCAAGGAAAAGAAGTGATGGCTACAAAGTACAAGAGGAAGTTTTTGCAGCATGTGACACATCTCTTGTGCACTAATGTCTCATTCTACAAATTTTTGTGCAAGAAATTGTTTGATTGGCTGAAGAATGGGGCCGTCACTTGGTGTTGCATGTGCAATGCAAGAGAGAATTTCATGGTAGATTTTTTTTTATTTTGGCTCTACTTTTTATGCATACTTTGAAATGTATTTGAGGACATCATGTCTAGAAAGAACAAGTTGGTAATCAACATTATCCCTCCATATTGAAATCATGGTAGGGTTGTGAATATTCAAAAGGGAATCATTTCTTGCAGGATTGTATGTTTTACGTCCATTTGGATCAATGAATAATGAAGAAGTAGCTTGTAGCTTATTTGGAAAACCATAGTGAAATTGAAAAAATGTTCCTTTTTTGTGAAGGCAAGTTGATTCTAAAAATCTGGTGTGCCTTTGAACCAAATTTACAAGTTCTTCATAGTCAACTGAGTAGTTTGATGCAAACATGGATGGTAATGCAAGACTGCATGGATAATTTGTAGTAGAATGGTGTAACCCAGATGTTGACAAGTGGAGATTACAAGGATTTTAAGTTGTAACATATGTGTCAAATTTTTTTTTTATAGTGTCAACTGCAAGAACATCTTCCCATTCTAAGGTGTCCATATTTGGTGCATCTACCAACCAAATAAAACCATGAATTTCTGTTGATCCTCTATGTTGCCATTCATACCTACATGGGAGGAAAAGGAATATATTAGAAATGAATTGTATATAGTGAGAAATACGAAGAGAAAAATAAGAAGGGAGAGATGGTAGAATACCTGCATCAAGAATCTGTTATATGAAAACCTTTTTCAAGCACCTCTTGAAGGAATGTTTTGAATATATTGTGCATGTATTGTGATGTAATATGTGGATTTGATATGATGTTGTGAACCTGTTGAGGCCTGGAAATTCGTAGGCAACAACAGCAAGGGATTCTCCCCAGTCAACGTTCCCAACTAGCTCGTTGACTGTTTGGTATAGGGAATCCATCCCATTTGCGGTCCGGATACCATAGGTCAAGTAACAGAAACAAAGGTTTTACCGGTTGCGACCCGGTCCACCGTGTTTTTGTATTTTTTGACTTAATGTATGAGATGCATATGCCTAACTAACAATGCAGGATGATTTGGATGTCGAGAGCAGTCACAACGTGATGCGCAGGTTCTTACCTCTCGTCTTAGACTCACCTGCATCTAAATCACCAATGCAACAACGGAATGAAATAAGTATCTATCTATCTACCTATCCCTGGGGAGCCAAATTGTAAATTATTGGTGAGTAATGTGTATTGTACATGCAATATAAAGAGAAACTACAGTTAGCTGATATTTCTTTCCACAATGCATGAACGATTAAAGATATTTCAACAACTAGATAGCCAATTGTTTTATGAACTGCATACATTACTCATGGTGGTCATTCCACAAAACAAACCAGAAATCATTTAAACAAGAACATAGGTTCAAAGAGTTAGAACGATCTCACGGTTAATGGACAAAAAGTTGGAAAACAAAATAGTTCATCTTTCAGCCATCCACAGCATAATATTTGGACATTCCACCAATATTTCTCCAACACGCAAACCATATTTCTTTATTGCAAAGAGAAATAGTTCTTCTTTTAATATCGCTTTTTAGTCTCACTCGGAAAAATCCCCTCTTCCCTCTTAGTCTATTACATTTATACAAAAAGGTGAGATGGTTGGGTTTCCCAAAGTGACCTTTGGGCTTCCCAACCCCTCATTTCCCAACGTTCTACTTTTCTTAAATGTTTTACAAAAATAGTTACAAATTACAATAATGACCGATCCTTCATGAGGAGGGTCCCACTTGGGAATCTAGAAACTTTTTCCATGCCGCAGCATCAGAGGCAATGCCTTCAAATGTGTAAGATTCCAAAAAATGAATGTTGATTTCAAATTTTTCGACCTGGTTCTTTATATCCTCCACTCTGGCTGTGCTCAACCAAAGCTGGTCTTCCAAAAGCTGCACACTAACTGCTGAATGGCCTACTTCGCTTCTCAGAATCTGGTCATCAATGGCCTTAATGTGTTGCATTCTTGCTTCTTCATCCTGATGTCTTTTCTGCAATATCTCCACAAATGAATTGTGGTCTGGGAAATCATCCAGCCTCTGCTCGGCTTCTACCTGGCACTGGTTGTATGTAATGAGGACTCTCTTGAAAAATTCCGTGCAGGCTCCCTTTGTCTTCTTGACTGCTTTCTTGAAATCCTCTGTGGTGTTAATAGCAAATTCTATTAAGTCGTAATCCTGCTTGAGGGATTGTTTATCTTTTGATGGCAGCTCTACTAGAGTTTCTTCACTGCTTTCCAACCTCGCCATTCTTGCAGTCAGGACCTCGAGGACGTCCTGAGATCTGTCCACAAAGTAAGATGCAGTTTCCAAGATCTCTTCCAGTCGGCCATTGATCTGCAACACTCTACATATTTCATCTTCAATAGCAGTCTGTAGCTGCAACATCTTGGCTTTTTGGGCCAAGACATGCTCTTTGAACGGCTGGAGGTTAACCTACTGTTCTCTTGCTTCCTCCAGAGCAGTGGTCTGAGAAGAAATATGATCTTGATGTTTCTCTCTCTGTTCTTGGGAGTGCAGCTCACTAGCCTGTAGGATGATCTTTTTCTACTCCTCTAGTTATTCTACCTTCTCCTGCAGCCGTTCCTTTTCTATCTTCAGTTCTTGATATTCTTTCTGTATTTTCTCCAGGGATTCTTGTGTTGTTTCTCTGACCTGTCTTTCCACTTGGAGGGCCTGTAATTCAGCCTTAGAATCCTTTATCTCCCTCTGTATGTCTTCATACTTCCACTTCAGCCTATTGGTTTCTTCTCTTTCTTTCCTCAGTGTATTTTTTAACTGAGCAGAGGACTTCTGGGACTGCTCCAATTCAGTTATTACCTTTTCCATGTTATCTTCTGAGGCGTGGAGTAGTGCAGTCCCGAATCTTAGGGTGAGTCTCGGATCTTGGTCTGTTCCTAACATAACAGCCGTATCCGTTATCATCTTACCATGCATATCTCCTGCTTCAAGCTTCTTTTCTGTTCTCTTCATTATTCTCTTTGTTGCCCTATCATAATAGACAGTGTTGAAATCAGGGATTTCTTCTCCCTTTTTTTGAACAAAAGGAACTAACTTGAGTGTGGAGACCACCGGCATGCTGGAAGCAGGCGCTTGTGGGTCCCGAACTTCTGGGTTTTCCTTCTCCTGGGTCTGTCCTCCAGCTATCTCAAAAGCTGACTGTTCCGTCTCAGTCTGTGTTAGCTTCAACCTCTTTGCTTCCTGCTTTTGTAGCTCCTCATCGAGCTTTCTCTTTGCTTCTTCAGCTACTTTTATAGCTACTTCTTTTGCTTCTTTAGCTGCTTCCTGGGATTTCTCAGCTGCTTCTTGGGCAGCTTTTCTTTTCCCTTCCTCTTCACTGTGCAGCCAACCTGCAACTTCCTGTGCCAATCTCTAGGCTTCCTCTTTTCTTCTCTTTGCTTCTTCCTCAGCCTTAGCCTGTTCATCCCCCTTCCCACCTTTGGTGGTGATCTTTTTCTTGAATATTCTCTTCAGTGCTATCATGTTCGGGGCATTTCGGAAGATAGACTCTTCCCTACCAAAATGGTGGGTATACTCAAAATGCACCTTGTTTTCTTTACAATGTTCCACAACTTTACCTTGGGAGTCACTTCTGTGGTAGGGCATCTCGCCAAAGTGGAACCTCTGTAGCTCTTCTACGAATTCATCTGCTTGTTTCACCTAGTGAACTTGTAACTTCCTAGTTTGAAGGGCAAGGGAGGATAAGTAGTCTTCTTATGTTCAAACAGAAAGCTACCTATTCCATCCAGGAACACTTGTCTGATTGCCTCCTTGTGGATAGTGTAATCAGTTGCGTATTTGGGCAGCAGGGAAGGGGCTCTTGATCCTCCAAACATCCTGAAGTATAGGCCATTTTCAGTCAAGTAGTAATCTGCGTACTCTTCTATCACTTTCATGGCCTCCTCCGACATACAATCACACTCCTTCAAGAAAATGAGTGTGTATACAAGCATAAGGAGGTGTTCACAGATTTCTTTGTAATGGCTATGATATTTATGTGCCCATAATGGTTTGTAAGCAGCATAGACATGCATTCTTTCCCTGTCCCAGATGCACCTAAGACCAGGGAAAGGCTGGTTTCATAATATACAATATATAAGTATTGAACTCATATAAAATTCAGACCTTTTCTAGGACTTTCCTCCCAAGGATGAGGCCAAGCAAGCATAAAGACTATTTGAGACAAGGTTGGCCCAGTTGAAAATTGTTCCCTGGGTTGCAACATAAAAAATGATGGGTATCCATTCTAGTTTAAAAAACCTGCCATGATCTCTTCCAAATATTCTGTTGAGCATCAAGGCTATGAATCTGTATGGAACTCTTAGACTTGCAGTATCATATTCCCCTGTTACTCTGGTCCTAAAGTGTTTTCCAGTCAACATCATTCTTTTCATGGTTTCTACCAAGTCCATTCTAATGTTGTTTAACGAGTCATTAAATAAGAACACTTGGGCTTCTGGCAAGTGGTAGGCCAGGGCAACATATCCGGGGCTGTATGCAGCATAGCCCTGTTGGTTAACATCTTCCAGGATCATTGTTGTGACATCTGCCCGGGGTAGAATCCAACCGATTACTTCAGCGCACAAGAATAACTCAGGTCGAGTGGCGATCCTCATCAGTGAATATCTTTCTATGTTTACGTATATGGACTCTTCTTCTAAGCCCATGTCGGGAACTTCTCTTCGGGTGATCAGTCTATATATTTCCCCCCATTGGTACTCAAGTTCAATGCCAGAAATGCACTTCGTGTCCTCGTATATGTATTCTGTCTTAGTTACAACTTCTACTTCTGGCTCTTCCTCGACCATAGGGGCCTTCTTCTTTTGTCTCTTTGACATGGTGAGATCTTCCTGCCATAAAATTGTAACATTAAGCCCTTTTGGCTGAGTGGAAAACCTGTATACATCAATGTACAGTGTGCGGTTTCTTCTATGTTTTAACATGATAGAAATCAATCAATGAGGCAAGTATATGCATGTATAGAATGAAATGACCCGACCAACAGAATTATTAAACCCAATGGGTAGTGTTCAGCGACTTTGTTTATATCTAGCATGATGGAAAACAAGCCATATACAACAAAATGTGCAATCTACCACTGCTGTAGGATATAAAACAATTCTATCAATCATATTCAAGATGGCAATCGATCTACATTAATGCACAACAAGTCTCGGCTCTCTGCGCACGCCATGGTCGCTTCTCTGTACGGGAAAGACAATAGCCACGTGGGTTTTATCAACTATGCCACACTTACGTACTTAGTATCAACAAGCTAAGGGCAGTGGTACACCCTCTTCCCTGGCCCAGGCTCGACACTGATCACAAATTGGGTTGCACAGGACTGCGTAGGAAAAAATGGCTAAGGTTCAAGGATACAGGTAATATGCAAACCTCAAAAAAAAGGGGAAACCACAAATGCTATAGAAAAACCACAAAACCCTCCCCTTGCAAACCCATCATCACACACAGGGTAGCTTGGTGCAGATAGCGTAGCGGCCACCTACACCAAACCCCCATCTACTATGCGCGAGGTTGCAAACAGAAATCCGCGGGCAAAATACTACGTTGAGGTTAAAATGCCCCACCCCACGACCTATTATGATACGCAATCCTCAAAATAAATATGTGATTACGGGGTCGAGTAAACTGCCCAGGAAAACAAACCACCGTAGCAAGCATAACCACCAAACTCTCAACGGAAAAGGAAAGGAAAACAGAGCCTACCTGTCACTGATGCGTAACCAGCGTGTAGGGTGGGTTGAAGACAGTCAAGCTCCCACAGTTGCCACCTGGACGTGGGTACCAGTACTAGGGTCCAGACAAGCTCGAGCACTCGACATCACGATAGCGACAGAGCACGACGGTCAAGAAATAACAATAAAAAAAAAACATAACCCCTAGACCTTGTATATATACATAACCACAATGGGCGAGCAAAAGATTGGATAGCGGACCACTTTTGGATCAGAGGCTGAAAGCGTGCTTTCTTTCGCAACGGCGAAAAGTCAAAATGGAAAGTCCTCCACGGGGTCATACATATCAGATGGTGGACCACTTTTGGATCGGAAGCTGAAAGCAATCGTCCTTCCGCAATGGTGGACAGCCAAAGCGTAGATCCAGCCGCAGAGACATGCACGGTGGGAAAAAGCTAGAAGATCGGACGTCGGAAAGTTTTCTAATCGGAGGCTAAAAGTATAACTCCCTCCAAAACGGCAGCAGGCCAAAACATAAAACCGTCCGCGGGGATAACCGTAATGGAACCTCAGAAGAAAAACCCCTCGGGACCATAGTGAAATGATAGCCGCAACGGCGGAGCCGTGAAAGATAAATATTTCCGAAATGGGAGAAAAGTTTGAATCAAGAAACCAATGACTAGACATCGGAATACTAATGACCTCGGCAACCGCAACGGCGGGAGCTCGAGACTTACGGGGTCAACGAGGATACATAAGTGGGAATCGAAAACCAACAAGAATTGGAAGAGTTAACGGTTTGCTGTCCGCAACGGCGGAGGAAATAATCATAAAAACTTCCAATGCAAAACCAAAAAGCATCCGACGTAAAACAAAGAAATCGGAAAAACAATTGAAGTCAAACCGAAAATCCATCCGCACGGCGGGAGAAGAAGTCACAATGGATCCAACGCAAAAGCAAAGGGCAGCCGATTAAAACCAATGTATCGGAAAGAAATTCAAAATCATGACTTGCTATTTTTTCGCAACGGCGGAGAAAGAAACGACAAATTCTTCCGATTCAAAACGAAAAACCAGCCGATTAGACCAATCATATCGGGAGAAAAATTTAATTTAAGACTCACTATTCGGCCGCAACGGTGGAAGCTTTAACCAAATAGGTCCCCGATTGAACAAACTGAAGGTGCATCCAAAGGCAGCGATAAAGTTTGATCAATTATTAGATTGCTTCAGCATCAGAGGAGGAATTAAAACAAGCAATATATCAACCCAAGCCTTAGAAAAGTCCTTCTGAAAAGTTCTTAGACCAAATCAAAGAAGAGAATCACACTAATCCAAATAAAAGGAGGGTCCTAAATTTTTTTGGAATTTTNCCTTCCATTGGTAGTCTTGAGCTAAACTGGTAGGACATCCAGCAGGAATTAGAGCATGCAAATATGGCCATTATGTGTCAGTTGCACTAAGGGTAAAGAAGAATGGTTGTGTACCTTGTTGACTGATCATATTTGGCAGTTCAACTCTACTTTTGTTCCAATATGAGCGTGTTCCACATAATTGAACACGCAAACCTTGTGACCCTCTCACCAATTTTCTGATTAGGCATGTCTTGCAATTGGTTAACAAGCTCAAGTATTGTTAGAGGTAGTGTATTAATTTTGACAAAAATAGAGGCAGTAGTATTACTTTGATGACACATAATTAGATTGTATATGTAGTACCGGAAGCGAGGATTTTGGCCAAATATGTTGTCATGATAGTGAATTAGGTGAAGTGCATATTTGTGCATATCAACCTCGTGAATGCATATACAACTCTTCTTAGTGCATTTGCTTGTTCATTGTCATGAGCTGGCATAATGCCTACAAGGAAACCGTAAAGTTGTTAAACACTTAGAAGCTTTGATTGATGGCAGTGAAACACTTTCTATATGTATTGACTGCAAAGTATATTGATATAAAACAAAAGATAAAAAGCAAATGTTAATTGATTGCATATTGGGAACTAAGAATGTACCTTAAAATAATATTGTTGTTTCAATTTTTTTTCAAGTCCTACCTTGATAATTGTAAGAAAGCAACAATATAGAAGAACAAAGAGTAGTATGAAAAAGGATATATGAATAAAATATAATTTTTTTTTTTCTGTACAGAAGAATGAAAACTTGTGTGAAGAAACAAGAGAAGAATGTTGTTAATTTAATAAATAAACACAATAGCAAATTATTATTGTATTCAAAAGTTACCATATAGGTTGCATCAACAATTTAGGTAAAAAATGTTAAGTGATAGCTTGTAGAGTGGAAGTATTAGATTGCAAAATAGAAGTGCTATAAGGGAGTTAAAAAAAAGACCCTGCTATGTTGAACTATGAAATAAGGACTTAAAATAGACAATTGAAAGCATTCATTACAGACAATAAATAATATGCTTGTGTATCAGGTTGAAAAAACCTATATATTTATGTATCCGGTGAAGTTGTTGATAATGTGTTTTCAACCATGACAATTACAACTTTTAGGCGTGCAATTTAGTCTCTGTTCTCATTGAAAGAGTAAGAAGTAATTATTTGTTGCAAATCCTCTGGACTATTTTAACAATTGATGGTGATTTAGTCCAGAGAAGAAACAGGTCTTTTGCTGAGACTCCCATGAGTTGGTTTACAACATCATCAAAATATATCACACTATGAAGGCATCCAGTGACATATTCTATGTAATATCCATATCCGAATATTCTCAATTATTACTCGATTGAATAATCAACCAATGGAAAATAATTCCATATTGGAAATATTAAATAAATATTAAAGATGAATGGTGATAAAAGATTACAAAGTGAGTGTCATATATATATTAATTGTAAAGGCACTTTGGATACCATCTATGAAAGGATGCGTCATTTTAGAATACTTTACTAATAACCATTTATTAATTATTAATATCAATATATATTTTTATATATAATTAATATTGATATTTAATATATATATATATATATATTGTTTGTTTGTTGTTATTATTTAAGTTTGTTACATTCTAAGTCAACCTTTAGTATGTATCGGTAGTCACATTCAGGAAACTCCCCATCACATTTACTACAATGCCAAATGTCTCCAACTTTGTCAGCAATATTTTTCATGCATTGTATACCATCAACAAAAAGAGGGCATGCAAGGAAATGAAAGTCATCCATGTTAACATTTGTGATGGTCACAACAAGAGAGTACCAAACAATTTTTTGAGATGGTTGAAGAGTTTGTAGCTCATTGATGGTAATGATTTTACGAGGAGAAGAATGAGAGGCATTGAATTATAGGGTCAAAGAGGGTGATGCTGAATGAAATCCATTGTCATGAAACCATTTCTAGACAACTAAATTTTGTTCAATATTTGGGTTTATAAAAATAGTAGTGTTGGAGATAGTGCCAATAGTTTTTCCATTAAAATTTGTAACTCGACTGCCTTTGATTGCTACAGTTGGAGGCGTAGATAAACCATGAATTCTGGAAAGCTTGGCTCCTTGAATTTGGAAATGGTATCCCCAAAGTGTTATGTCAATACTATAGGCTGACATGTCACGGAGTCCAATGGTATGCCTAATAGTTTCAACACCATCTTGTTTTCATATCGTGGATGTAGGTGAAACTGAAATGACAAGTCCAACAAGGTCAACCATGGAATTTATTGATATAGTTGGAATCTCCTTAATAGTTTTAAAATTAAAGCAATATAAAGTTATTAAGGGGTATTCATCTAAGCATGGTTGGATGGTTGAGGAGGAACCTAGGAAAATTTCATTCCGGCTTTTCTAATGGTTGAAAATTGGATTGGATGCTTTGACTATGCCATTGGATACTATGTACACTATTCCTATTTGTATTTGGTCATACAAAGAGAGTGACAATTCACTGAATGCGGATATATGTATTTCACGGTGTGAAGAATTAACAAGGTCAAATCCAAACACTTTTCCAGACCCTCATTGGTTTCCATATTCATGTATGTTTGACTTGGCAGTAACTCGACCTTGAATGTTCCAAACTTTGCTAGAAGAGGAGAGTGATGTGAATGGGATAATCGATCCAACCAAGTCACAGTTTTCATTTATTGAGCTAGGGTTGACTAGAACAAAGGAACTACTCTCCTAGGGAGAAGGTACAGGTAAGTGGTAAGGTGCAGGATCTCCAATAATTGTTGCATCCACTATGACAACCTCAAGTGCAAGCAATGCAATAGTCATGTGAGAAGCTGTATGTTAGAGTTCAATGGAGAGAAAAACATTGGATGCATGAACAATGTGAAATTGATTAAGTGAAAAAGAAAGAACATGGAAATTAAAAGTACGTTATATTATGTGCAATGTTGCATGTACATTGGGTAACATTGATTATAGTTCCATCTTTTAGTTGTCAATTTTCTACAAGACGACTATATATAACTGGAAGCAATAGCTCATGCTTTTGAAAGTCATCTGAGATAGAGATTCAGAACTGAATAGATGATGAGTTGAGTGAGTTTACTTGGTTTAATGAAGGGACCTGTACCAGCGGAAAAAGGTTAACAACACCATGTAGCAATAGTGAAATAGAATATTCAGTTAGCATAGGCTCCATAACGTGATGGTTATTTTTTCTTATGTAATAAAACAGGGCATGAAAAAAAATTTGCAATGTAACATATTCATGTGACCAAACAAAAATGAATATATAAAAAAGAAAATTCTTCGCATTAGCATATTTCATTATTATGGCTGTTGTTATTCATTACCTGTTATAAATATTAAATGTGGACTATGACAAACATAGAAGCATGCTTTCTGGGCCAAGGTTTGCATCTATTTGAACTAAAAGTGTATCGAAATTGCGCATTATGCATGGCGTTCTTCAGAAAGTAGATGAAAATAAATTTTCAAAGAAAAACATTAAAGCTCGACGATATTATCATTGGAAAATAATCATGATTTTTTTTTCCAATCCATAACATTTGGTAGTCCCAAGGCTAGAGTTTGTGATTCAATATTAGTTCAATTTTGAAGTTTAGAATGTGTTGGTTTTACATTAACTAGCTAAAAAGAACTCATGAAAACCACCACATATCTGAAGCTTCCTAACTCCAAACAGGCACATGGAACAGATCGAAATGACCCAAAAAGTGGTTGAGACCAAGAGATCCTGGGTTGGGACCAAAATAGCCGCTGAAATGGAAACCTTTACAATGTTATAGTTAAATCTTGCGGACGTTTACTTAATTTCTCAGGAAGATCCTGGAAATGGAAATGAGGCAAAGTGGAAAAAAATGTAACACATTTTGAGCCTAAAATTTTTCCCAAAGGCGGTGGAAACTTGAGAAAAGCTTGAAAGTGCTCCCTAGAATCGCATGAAACTCTAGTTTCTGGCTTTATTCTATCTGTTCATATTCTTTCCGCGCAACTTCTTCCTCTTTGAGTGAAAATTTCTTTTTCTTCTTCCTACAAATTGTACCAATTGAGAGGCCACAATCTCCGCCAAATTTAGAGGCAGACTGATCATAAATAACACAGAGAGAGTTTAAAATAAGGATGGACTTGGTGGAGGAAGAAGTTACGCAGAAAGAATATGAACAAATAGAATAAATCCTGAACGTTTTCAGAACGTGTATTTAATCGATCAACTCCATGCTGGCTTCTTCAGTCCCTTCCGGATCACGGGATATAATACCCGTAAATTTTAACCATGGGTGTGTTGTACCTACCAAAATATTATTAAATAGTTACTCTATAAAAGAAATTTTAACCAAAAATTTTAGCCATGGGCATGCTTCCTACAATAGCCTGCATTTTCTCTCCGATTCTTTTTCTTCTTCCTACAAATCGTACCATTTTAGAGGCCAAAATCTCAAGAAGTTAAGTGGAAAGAACATGAACATATAGAATAAATCTCAAGCATTTTCAGAACATGTATTTAACCGATGAACTCCATACGAACAGACAGAATAAATATTGAGCATTTTAACTCCATGCCTCCTTCTTCTGTCTTTGTCAGATCACAGGATATAAGAACCATAAATTTTAACCATGGTGTGTTGTGCCTAAACTCGCCAATCACCATGCGAGACGTGTCAAAATATTAGTAGCCAGGGAGACGAGGAATCTTTTGAGACTATGTCTCCATTGTGAAAATATTAAGAAAACTTGTGCTAAGAAACAAGATAAGAAAGTTGTTAATTTAATAAATAAAAACAATAGCAAATTAGTATTGTATTCAAAACTTACCATATAGGTTGCATCAACAATTTAGGTGAAAAACGTTAAGTGATAGCTTGTAGAGTGGAAGTATCAGATTGCAAAATAGAAGTGCTATAAGGGAGTTAAAAAAAAAGACCCTACTATGTTGAACTATGAGATAAGGACTTAAAATAGACAATTGAAAGAATTCATTATAGGTAATAAAGAATATGCTTGTGTATCAGGTTGAAAAAACCTATATATTTATGTATTCGGTGAAGTTGTAAATAATGTGTTTTCAACCATGACAATTACAACTTTTAGGCATGCAATTCAGTCTTTGTTCTACCTGAAAGAGTAAGAATTAATTGTTTGTTGCAAATCCTCTGGACTATTTCAACAATTGATGTTGATTCAATTGAGAGAAGAGACAGGTCTTTTGCTGAGATTCCCATGAGTTGGTTTGCAACATCATCAAAAGCTATCACACTATGAAGGTATCCAGTGACATCTTCCAATTCAACCTTTAGTATGTATAAGTAGTCACATTCAGGAAACTCCCCATCACATTTACCACAATGCCAAATGTCCCCAACTTTGTCGACAAACTTTTTCATGCATTGTATACCATCAACAAAAAGAGGGAATGCAAAGAAATGAAAGTCATCCATGTTAACATTTGTGATGGTTACAACAACAGAGTACCAAACAGGTTTTTGAGATTGTTGAAGAGTTTGTATCTCATTGATGGTAATGATTTTACGAGGATCAGAATGAGAGGCATTGAATTTTCGGCTCAAAGAGGGTGATGCTGAAAGAAATCTATTGTCATGAAACTATTTCTAGAAAACTGAAGTTTGTTCAATATTTGGGTTTATAAAAATAGTAGTGTTGGAGATAGTGCCAACAGTTTTTCCATTAAAATATGTAACACGGCCACCTTTGATTGCTACAGCTGGAGGCATAGGTAAACCGTGAAGGATGGAAAGCTCGGCTCCTTGAATTTGGCAATGATCTCCCCAAAGTGTTATGCCAATACTATATCCTGACATGTCATAGAGTCCAATGGTCCACCTAATAGTTTCAACACCATCCCATTTTCATATCGTGGATGTAGGTGAAACTAAGATGACAAGTCCAACAAGGTCAACCATGGAATTTACCGGTATAGTTTGAATCTCCTTAATAGTTTTAAAGTTAAAGCAATATAAAGGTATTAAGGGGTAGTCATCTAAGCATGGTTGGATGGTTGAGGAGGAACCTAGGAAAATTTCATTATGGCCTTTCAAATGGTTGAAAATTGGATTGGATGCTTTGAATATGCTATTTGATACTATGTACACTATTCCTATTTGTATTTGGTCATACAAAGAGAGTGCCAATTCATTGAATGTAGATTATGTATTTCATTGTGTGAAGCATGCATTAACAAGGTCAAATCCAAACACTTTTCCAGTCCCTATTTGGTTGCCATATTCATGTATTTTTGTTGGCAATAACTTGACCTTGAATGTTCCAAAATTTTCTAGAAGAGGAGAGTGATGTGAATGGGATAGTCGATATAGCCAAGCCAGAGTTTTCATTTATTGAGCTAGGGTTACTGGAACAGAGGAACTACTCTCCGAGGGAGAAGGTACAGGTAAGTGGTAAGGTGCAGGATCTCCAATAATTGTTGCATCCACTGTGACAACCTCAAGTGCAAGAAATGCGATAGTCATGTGAGAAGAAGTGTGTTAGAGTTCAATGGGAGAGAAAAAAATTGGATGCATGAACAATGTGAAATTGATTAAGTGAGAAAGAAAGAACGAGGAAATTAAATGTCTTCAAATTTTGCCCTTTAAATCGGTACGATTTGTAGGAAAAAGAAAAAGAACCGGAGAGAAAATGCAGGTTATTGGAGGAAGTACACCCATGGTTAAAAATTCCAGTTAAAATGTATTTTACAGAGTAAGTATTTAAGAATATTTTGATAGGTACAACATGCCCATGGTTAAAATTTCCAGTTATTATCTTCCATGATCCGACAGGGACCAAAGAAGGTGGCATGGAGTTGATCAGTTAAATACATGTTCTGAAAATGCTCAGAATTTATTCTATCTGTTCGTATTCTTTTCGCGTAAATTCTTCCTCCACCAAGTCCATCCTTATTTTAAACCCCCTCTGCATTATTTCTAATCGGTCTGCCTCTAAATTTGGCGGAGATTGTGGCCTTTAAATTGGTACGATTTGAAGGAATAAGAAAAAGGCATTGTCACTCAAAGAGGAAGCAGCTATGTGGAAAGAATACAAACAAACAAAATAAATCCAGAAATCAGAGTTTCATACGATTCTAGGGAGCACTTTCGAGCTTATCTCGAGTTTCCACCGCCTTCACGCAAAGTTTTAGGCTCAAAATGTGTTACATTTTTTGCCACTTTTCCTCATTTCCATTTCCAGGATCTGCCTGATAAATTAAGTAAATGTCAGTAATATTTAACTATAACATTGTCATAATTTCCATTTTGGCATCTATTTTGGTCCCAGCTTGGGCTCTCTTCGTCTCAGCCACTTTCTGGGTCGTTTCGATTTGTTTCATGGGCGTGTTTGGAGTTAGGAAGCTTCAGAGATGTGGCGGTTTTCATGAGTTTTTTTTAGCTGGTTAATGTAAAACCAACACATTCTAAACTTCAAAATCGAATTGATATTGAATCATAGACGCTAGCCCTAGGACTGTGAAATATTATGGATTGGAAAAAAATCATGATTATTTTCCAGTGATAATATCATTGAGCTAGGAAAATTTCAAAATTGCGATGTTGGCAACATTTTCATGATATTTTAAATAATGTAGTCAAACACAAAATAACCATCTATTTGTATATACACCAAAGGATGAGACCTAAGAAAATGATATGAAATGAAATTTTCTGTAGTTTGATGGCAAAGAGAACAATCCAATCAATGGGAACATTATACCATCTTAGAATAAAAGAGCTTTTATCACTGTACAATAACTCATAAGATAGATTCAAACTAACTACCAAAAAATCAGTCCGTATGCATGACTACAACAAATTACACATCTATTACTGCTTCAAGACAATTTCCCATGTGTATTCACTTACAATTGCATAGAGCCTGTGTGAATGTGTTTTATAACAGAACTGCTAAATTCAATCAATAACAAATCTTTGTTCCCACTATCCATAACATATGGTGCAAAAAAAATTCATTTAGGGATGTCTGTCCACTCAATTATTTACCAAACAAACGAATTAGATTTGAATTCATGTAGGATCTTCGTTTCCTCCACTAAGACTTCTTGATTTTCCATTCATCGTGATGTATGGTATGTCGTAGGGATGATATTTCTTCATTGTGGTTTCTCTCCTTAATCTTTGGTTCAAAATAATTCTACAACACCTAATACCTTCTCTATTGTTACCTAATCAGGATACTACAAGATTAGGAAAAATTATAATGTTGTTCCCTAAGATTAAAATTGTCCAAATTGTGAAAAAATATATTTCTTCTAATTATAAAACACAATTTTAAGTTGTTAGCATGATCATGACCAGAGTTTACTAATATATACCAAAAAATTATAATTTTTTCTGCCTAACCTTGCAATCACCTGAATAATAGTTGTGCAATAGAATCCATTCTTGGCAAATTAAGATGTCTATATGTTCAATGCCTAGAAAAAAATTTAAAAGAGGGGTAGCTCAAACAAAACACCTGAATCAATAGTGAAGCAAATAGCCAGGTAACCCAAACAGAAAACGCGAATCTATAGTGAAGCAAATAGCCAGGTAACCCATGTCGAAAAGTATGAAATGTTAAATGCGAACATGTAAATTCCAATTTCTGATTTCCAATTTATTCAAAGCAAATAGCAGAAGTCGGCAAGAAAGAAATTAAAAATGCAGAATCCGACATTTCAGAATCTGAAAATACTATTTTTTCCAATAAGGAAAACCTTATGTTCCGATTTTTTATTCCCTGATTTCTAACTTCTGACATTTTGGATTCCATAAATCCTATGTTTTCCAATAAGGAACACCCTATGTTCAGATTTTTGATTCCCCAATTTCCGATTTGCGACATTTTGGATCTCAAAAGTTTTGTCTTTTCAAATAAAGAAATCTTGAAGTTCATATTTTTGATTTTCGACCTCTTGGTATTGGAAACCAGAAAACTTTGGTTTTGTTAAATTCATTTGGTGTTTTAGGATTTATTTTGTCTGTTCATATTCTTTTCGCATAACTTCTTCCTCTGCTAAGTCCATTATTATTTTAAACTTGCTCTGCGTTCTTTTTTATCATTCTGCCTCTAAATTTGGCAGAGATTTTGGCCTCTAAATTGGTACAATTTGTGGAAACTGATGTTAGCCTACATATTTGTATGTTAAGAAATGAAACCCTTTTTTCCTATGTCCTTTTCAATTATCCAAACGTGGTTTCATGTTGTATATTGACCTGGTCAAGTGGGAAGTTGATGATGCAAATCCTAAACAAGGGTTTTTCACTGAACAGTACATAGCATAAGTCCATCCTTATTTTAAACTTGCTATGTGTTCTTTTTTATCGGTCTTCCTCTAAATTTGGCAGATATTTTGGCCTCTAAATTGGTACAATTTGTGGAAACTTATGTTATCCTGCATATTTGTATGTTAAGAAATGAAACCCCTTTTACCTATGTATTTTTCAATTATCCAAACTTGGTTCCATGCTGTATATCGAAATGGTCAAGTGGGAAGTTGACGATGCAAGCCCTAAACAAGGGCTTTTCATTGACTAGTACATAACATAAGTATTAAACCATTATGAAGCCACATAACCAATATAAGTCACAGTCCTTTTGCAACGGAGCAGGAGTCAGAGTCAATTAAAACAGAGCAAGGGTGTTTCACCATCTCATAAGCAACATTTTCATTTAGCCAAAAAACTAATACCTATCATTTTATTGACAGGGCATGACATAACCAATACAAGTCACAATCTTTTTTCAACAGAGAAAGAGTCACATTCAATGAGCAACGGTATTTCACCATCTAAGAAGTATACTAAATGAAGATTCAAAACAATTAAGAAGAACTAAGGAATACCTACAAATTTAACAAGGTGCAAAATACTCTGATGGAAACTCTCTAGTGTAAATGAAACACAACAAAATAAATATAAGCAAAGCAAAGGAAAACATTAAGAAATAGTGGTTACCTAAAGGCCTATTTATATGTGCAAAGCAAAGGCGGTGCAACAACAAATGCGGTAAATCAAGTATTGTAAGAAGATCTTGAAGATCGTCATAATATGAGAAAAAATAAAGATATAGCTCCATGTCTCAATCAAATGACAAACTTTCTTGCATTATTGGAGCAACAATGCATTGATGAAGGATTAATGTGGATGAAGGGACATGGGAAAAGTGTATTCCATCGACTTAAGTATCAGTGAAATGAAACCACAACCAAATTGACCCCATAAGCAAAGAGCCTAAAGGCAGAAAAGCCCTAGATAAAATCTTAGCCTGAACCCAGATAAACCGTTGGACTGAAACTTTCGTAAAATCTTGGCAAGGGCTATGCCGAATTGAGAGAAATGAACTATAATGAAGGACAATGAAAACCTGTAAAAAAACAATTCTGGGACTGTTCGTTTAGGAAAACAGATAGAAGTGTAGTGAAAACACCCAAGCCACCTGTCAAAAAAATATGGAAAACACCAACTAGGAAGAAGGATCCACAGCTGAAAATAAATCCATTGAGTCCATCAATCCATTCATGCACAACATCGATCGTAACAAAGAGGACACTTGTGGTCTGCACGACAGAAGTTCCGGAATTGAGATTGCAGAATCAGGGGCCCAACTGAAGTGCATTAAAAAATTAAACAAAAGTTGATTAGCATACATGCATGAAAAAAAAGGTAAGGACAATCAATCAATCATGCGCAACAACAGCTGTAACAAGCGGGCATTTGGTCAACATGGGAATGATTTCCTTTGAGTGGACATGTTTGACAGGGAAAACGAGACACAACACTTGTCCAGTATCCATTCGCTAATCCGACCCGACACATGTCGAAATGTTAATGGCTAGGAAGACGAGGAATCTTTTGTGAAAATGTGAAAATGTCCATGTCGTAATCAATAGTATAAAAATACTTTAAAGACATGGTTATATTTTTTGGTACTCGTGGGATTTGAATAGGTTGCCTTTCCCTTTAGGGGCACCAACTATTCTATATCTCAGAGATGAAATAAAAATGTATTAGTAGTATAAAAATATTCTAATTTTAATAAATAGGAAAATGTGAAATCATGTTTATAATCCTAATAGATTAGACAAATGAAATCATATTAATTAAGTAATTTTAATTTTAAGTTAAATATTAACTTTATTTCAAAAATAAATAATATTGATTATTTAATTTTAATTTATTTTAATTTTTAAGTTAATATTTACTTTATTTCCTAAACAAATTAATTATTGTTATGATATAATATTCATTATATTTAAATCAAAATATATTGAAATAAATATAACTAAGCAATATCATATAATTTCACCCCTCAAGGTGTAGACCAATTGACAACTGTGCACTTGTTAAGGTGTACGGGCTGTTAAGCAAGTCAAGGGTTCAAACCTCGTTGTAGTCTGACATGCGTTGTGGGGGTCAGTGTATTCTCCTAGAATTTATAGTGGTAGTAGTCGGAATCGACCCCGTGTCACACAAGTACGAAACCGGCTAGTTGCTGATTACTCTAGATACAAAAGAAAAATTCATATAATTTCAATTCTGTGAAGGAAACAATGGAAACCTTTACATATTTTGATACTCAAGATGATGGAGGGAAAATGTATCACAAGTTTAGAGTTTTAGCTAAGTTTTAATGTGCAAGCACATGTTATATGTTCTATATCAGTGTTTAAAATTGCTCCAAAACATAGGAAAGGAAAATGACTGAGAATTATAGAGTTTATTTTTTAATTTAAATATTATTTTAATAAAAAATAAAAATTAAATTAAAATAAACTAAAACCAATTAAAATAAATTAAAACTAAATGAAAAATAATTAAAAATATATAGACTCATAAAATAAAATAAAATAAAAATAAACATAGATTATCTTAAATAATAAAACATGTATTAATAATATAAAAATATTTTATACAAAAGTATTTGTAATATTTTAATCATAATAAATAGAACAAAGTGAAACCATGTTAATATATTTAAATTTCAAATTAAATAATAACTTTATTTAAAAAAATAATAAATTATTGTTATGGTATAATATTCATTGTATTCAAATAAATATAACTAAGCAATACCAAATAATTTCAATTTTGTGAAGAAAGCCTTTACCGATTGAGTATTTGGATACCTAATATGATGCAATTTTCATGGTCATTGTTTTAGTTATATATTCTTGGTATTGATTAAAGGAAGACAAATGTACTAAAGGTTTAGGGTTTAGCAAGGTTTTAATATATTATTATATGTTACATGTTGCAATTTTCATGGTCATTGTTTTAGTTATATATTCTTGGTATTGATTAAAGGAAGACAAATGTACTAAAGGTTTAGGGTTTAGCAAGGTTTTAATATATTATTATATGTTAGATGTTAGTATTTAAAAATGATGGAAAAAAAGAAAATTATTTAGTGAGAGTTTATCTATCAATCCAAATATTGTTTCAATCTCTTACCAGGAATTTTTATATGTTAATCAAAACTTTAGACAAATATATTTTTATTTATTTATACATTTTCTTTAGTATGTTTTGCTATAATATTCATGAGTTTGTCCAAAATATTGATAACATTATTACATTAAATAAACATATTACTTTATTTAAACATTAAATAGACATATCATAATTGTTTATTTAATGTAATAATAAACATAATTGTTTATTTAAACATTCGATCGATTTTGGAACCCTAAAATATGAACATGGAACACAAAAATAAAAACATGGAACCTCAAAACCCAAGCATGGAGTCCCAAAACCAACACATGAAATTCATTGACCATGAGAACACAATCATGGAACCCACTGATCCAAGGCATGGGTACGAAGTAAAGAACAAGTAAATCATCAAAGAGAAGAAGAGCCTAGGCTAAAGCATAATGTAGAAATAATAGCGACATTGGTGTCCTTGAGACGCCTAAGTGACGTTTTTAAAGAGGGGGACCAATTGCATTCCTCCCTTGGGCAGGAATTTGATATGATTATTGGCATGATTGGCAATGCCCAAGGGGCCTTGTATAACATTACCTCTTATAGGGAGGAAAGATGAGATATTTATGCAAATGGCCTAAGTTACCAAGAGCTCAAGAAGTTAAAAATTACAAAAGAAATATATTGTATTCCTTATTCAAGGACCCTTCCATTGGCATGGTTCCGTCAATGAGTAGAAGTCATATATCCATTAATTGGTTCATACAAGTTACAACCGAGTATTAAAGAAAATTGGATGAAGAAGTGGTATATGTTCTTCGATTAAGACCCACATGGAATTATAAATATGCCATTGTACTTCCTTAGGAATTTGTATGTTGAGTATGATACTAGATAAACACCTAGTTTGAAATTCTAGAGTTTTAGGGCATAGGACAAGCGATTCCTAAGGATAGAGAGCATGCTAGATATGATCCCCACCATGTGCATCCACCTCTTTACCCTTGAAACCCCCCACCCCATTTATTTCTTGCCGCATTTAGCTTGTTCAATGAGATCTAGGGGTTGTGGTTATCATAGACACTTGTATGGCATGCCACATATGTCGAGAGTCATCTAGTCACTGGTATTGTTGTTAAGGAAATGTTCCTATAGCTAGGGTTGAGGCCACCAACGTCCTAGGGGTATAAATACTGATATATAAAGTTTTGCAAGTATAAATTCAACAAGGTTTCAAGGGTTCATACCTTACAAACTAAAGGTCAATCTAAGATTTTTCTTTATCCATTCTCTTGCTCTCCAATCCAAGTGACCTGAAAAAAAACTTCAAAACTTCCTCAAACCAATTTGACCACATATAAGACAATGATAATCAAGATACAATGAAACCTTAATCTGATCAACATCAACATATGATCACAAACATATATTCAATATCCATTATACTCTGATTTGGAAAGGGAAGAGCATCAAATCTTTATTAATCAATGGAAGAAGTACAAAATATACCTTCTCCTCATGCAAGCAATCTCGTGAAACCTTCGATATGGATCTCCTGCTTCTATTCTCCAAGAATCTTAGCATCCAAGCTCTACAACAAAGGGAGATGACAGTTAGACAAGTGAATCCCATGTGAAATGAAGGTACTTGAAAGAGAGATAAATGTTAGACAAACTGATCTCTGGGACATACAGTGTCCATATACAAATGATCATCAAAAATATACAAGGCGGATCCAACACATGTATCACTGATGTAACTATCATAGTCGTGTAATATGCAAAAAGGCACCATGTGAAATCTAAAGGAGTCATGGCCACAAATGAACAATGTTGATCCATGCTCAATAATCGATGTCTCAACAAATGTCATATGAAGTGTGACAAGGTCTTGCGCAACTTGCAAAATAGAAAAAGATGATGATGCTACTGTTGTCCAAAGGTATTCATTCCAACCACCCAAAGGTACGAATCCTAACCATGTGAATAAAGGATTTGATGTCGAACATGGAGGAAATCGTTTGATTATCAGTCATTGATGAGAACCGTTAACAAATGCGAGGGAAACCACCATTAATGAAAATGGTTCCCAACGTACCTAGTACATTCTAAGAAGTTTGAATAAATGGTCTTGAAGTAAAACACCTAAAGGATCCATCGAGTGGGAGACATTAAGGTATTCCTGCTACCCAATAGCGGGGGAAATTTCCACTGATGACTGCAATCCCCAAGGTACTATCATAAACTTTAAATCTCATTTCTAGAGCAAGATGTGTGGAAGTTGATAGGAAGAGATATTTTGGAAGGAAGGCATTAAGGCATCCTCCATCAACCAACATGAGGAAAATCAAAGACTGATTTGATTTGGAACTGATATAAAGTTTTGCACCAAGGACCACTGAAGAATTGATGTAATGAACCGATACCAGGGAATGGGTGACATGAAAGGTCAAAGAAACTACAGAAAGGCCAACACAGGTTTTATCCTTGAACAGTGAGAACAACACAAAATGTGACTCAGGTATATTTAGACATAAAAGGATGAATGATACAAATCTTCAATTTAGGAGACATTGGCATATTCTCCATATAGTTGGAATAAATAACCAACTGGACGATTGAAAACTCTAAGGTCAGACATAATCCTAAGGCCAAAATCTAGAGCCCAACTGTTGATAGAATAAAAAATGGTGCTTTGTTCAAGGAAACAAGACTTGCTGCCATGAGAAAAGGACATTCGAATGAACATCCCTTTCCTTATTTCTTGTAAAGGTTTAACAAGTCTAAGAAAGCAAACTCAGGAACTTCTTCATTGTTGGCAAGCTCAAAGAAGAGAGAGAAGAATGTTTGATAAAGAATTGATACGTGGATTTTACGAGCCCAAATTAGTGAATGATCGATGTTCTTTTCATAATTTGAGAGTCTAAAAATGCCAAAGAAGACTCTACGGGGGCGATTTTTCGTAAGGTTAGTCTCCTAAGTCCAAAAAAGTATAAACAATCTAGAGGAGAACTCTCTTAGCTTCCGAGGAACTAAGGCATAACTTTTTTGTATTTAGTCGACAAGGTCTGAAAAAAGGGGTAAACTATCACCGAACTGATACTCCTTAAAAATCAAGAATATATCCTTTGTTTAATGAGTGTGAAGGAAGACAAGATCACTCAGGAAGTTCCATTTATTTATGAGTATGGGGCAACCAACAACAAACTCTATGCTTTGTACTAATTTTTTCACGAGCATGACAATGACATAAAGAATGCTCGAAATATTTTTCATAATTTAAACCATATCATGAAAAATAAAAAGTGAGCTCGAACAAGTTCCCTTTTCATAAATTTAGTCCTCAAAAACCAAGAAAAGAGATAAACCTATACCTAGAAATATTCTTCTAGCCAGAAACAACTAGAGTATTCTTTTTTTGTAAGTAATCCACATGGTCCAGAAAGGGGTTAAACTTATACCGATGTGGATATTTCTTCAAATCCTTTAACAAGTTTGAAGGGATAAGAAAACTCGACAATCTAGCCATATTTAAGGAGTTAGACCAGGGATTGAAGATAACTCCATACCTTTCCAGTAGAGTTTTAACGAGCCTAAAAAAGTCAATTCATGTCCTCCTTACTATTTTTAACAAGCTCAAAGGAAAGCTAGAAGAATTCTCTAAATGCAAGGAGACGGGTCTCAGGGGCATGTGAAACTAGTTCCAAGCACAAGGAACAGACCCGAACATATGTAAGGAACACAAGCAAGAGAAGGACACTCAAGGAGCATCTCCTCCAGGTAAAGGGTGTCAAGTTGCAATGACAGAAAGATAGAAGGCTAAGTGACGATGAGAACAAAGATGAGTGCTTATATAACGATCTAAAAGCATGGAAGCTGACATCAGGATCATAAGTATGAGAATGGTATAGGAAAATGCGGTTAGAATTTGATTAAAAAGGTGAGGCCAGTAAGCAGCTGTGAGTCCAACTAAGAATCCTGTCTCCAAGAAACAATAGTATCAAGGTCATATTCTGAAGAAGAGATCTGATCCAGGTCACTTTGGTATAAACATCCACAACTTTTCTATCTTTACCGAGAGGCATAATTGAGGTAGAGTCGAACGAGAAAAGACTCTATAGTGCTAAGGCCCAAGGATTTATAATCCATAAGATCAACCTCAAGAGGAAATCTAAAGTTGACAGAGCTGATGGGGTCTAGAGAAACATATTCAACATTAGGGGAGTTGAAAATTTTACAAGATGAATCAAACTCATTAAGATCATCGACTTTCTTCTCTATGGGAAAGTCAAAAGACTCAATAATGCCAACAGAGGAGGATTGATCATTAGAAATATCATATTCAATAACCCATTCAGGGTTGGATTTAACCACAATTGAGTCAACATCCATTATAAGTTCAAACTGTATCATAGACTCTAGGAAGACTTCATCTGTAGGAAGTAGACTATTCCATATAGAAAACATGTCTAAACATTCATCTATATTAATAGGGTGGAGAGCAAGCTCCAAAATACCCATTGAATAGGTCACCTGGTCAACTGCTGGGACTAAGTCCCAAGAAGATAAGCATGAATCCATAGGATTATTTTGAATAGCACTTGGACAAGAGGCATATGAGGCCACATAATTGACCCATGGTGGTGTAGTGTCTATCAAAACACTGGGAATCAACAAAGGATAGAATTGGTCTATAGTCAGGTCAAGATGAGGATCGATGAATGTCAACTCATCAATTTGAAAATTCTTTTGTTGTGAAGAAAATGCATCACATGAAAGATATTAGACACCACAAATTTCATAGCATTTACATAATCATGCCCAAGGATCATATTGAAGTCCAAGGGGTCCTCTATAACCATAAAATCAACTAAGACAATATTCCCCCCCAAAGTAACAAGTGTTTTAGTAAGAAATCCCAAAGTTTGACTAGGTATATTATCAAAGGCCAATGAATGATTAATGGTCAAAAAGAGGATGGGAGATCCCATATGTCTCCAAGCACATGTAGATAAAATACTAACAGAGGATCCTTCATCTGCAATACAAGAAGAAATTGTGTAGTGTTCGACTTGGACCTTTATCTAGAAAGGTGCAGTCGAAGGAAGGGGTTGCGTAGCTAGGCTATCCCAATCAAAGGAAGCAATATGAATGATTAGCAAGGGTTCATTTGAAGCAAAGTCAGTCCCCCCTTGTATAGAAGGTTCTGAACTGACATTGAATAAAATACAACTAGCAGACAACTCACTCTCCAAAGCAAGTGTGGGATTGATCAAAGATTGCATCAATTCAATCACCTGATGTAGATCACTCTTCAAAGGAAGAGTGGGATTGAATAGATATTGAATTGGTTCAACTAATTGGTGAGGGCTACTCTTCGATGGAAGAGTGGGATTGACCAACGATCACATTGGTTCAACCACTTGATGAGGTCCACTCTGTGAAGGAAGAGTGGGATTGACCAAAGATCACATTGGTTCAATCACTTGATCAACCAAATGTTGAAATGGTTTTTGGGAAACCACAGGTTGTTCAAGATGAAGATACACTTGAGACTCGAACCACACCCTTCGTACCTTCGCATAATCAGGGCACTAATGAGTAATATTATCTCCCTCGTAAAGATTACAAGGGAGCTTAGGCTTACGTCTTGAACAGATGGTTTTCTCAACAGTTTCAACATGACTTGTATTGGCTGACTATTTTCCTCAGCATGACCTATAGAGGCTGGGTGACTTCCCCTAGCATGAATTCCATAGGTTGGGTGGTTAGGGTCAACATGACTTGCAGAGGTTGAGTAGGTGACCCCATTATGACTTCGAGAGGTTGGGTGGTTAGGTCCAACTTGACTTATAGAGGTTGGATAGGTTCCCCTAGAATGACCTCCAGAGGTTACATTAGAGAGAATTTGAGGTCAAAAATGGGCCTCCTAAGAGATGTACTACAAAAATATAAGATATATTAAAATATTATGAGTTAGGGGTAGGTATATATGACAACTCACCTCCTACACTACTTTTTATGCACAATATAGATAACCATGGTTGAGTTACTTTTCTAAATTGTCTATAAATAAAATTAATAAAATAACTCTACAATGATGTGACTAAGATTCATTGTAAATTCTCAAAAATTTATTGTCCTTTAATATTTATTTGTCTTGAACTTGTAAATAAAATTAAACAAAAATGAATTTAATTTATATGCATAAACATATTTTTTTCATATATATATCATTAATGAATTTAATTTATTTTAAAAGTACAAGAATATATATATATTAGTTTGACATTATGATATTAAATACAATTGAGTGAATATATAATTTAAAATTAAAAAACATGAAAATGACAATATATTATTTTATAAAAAAAAGTGAAAAGACATTTTTATGAATTATGAGTACCTTACTTGAAAATGACAATAATATTATTTTATGAGAAAGTGAATTGTGAGTACATTACTTGAAAGTAACAATAATATTATTTTATGAAAAAGTGTGAAATGACTTTTATTGTGAGTACTTCACTTTATGACTTAAAAGTACTTGTACCACTACCTTGGTTAACTATGGGTTTTCATCCACCATAGAAAATGTGACAAATAAGCATTCTTAATTCATGCAATGCCACCTCAACCATGGGGGATGATGTCATCTACTAGAATGTAATTGGTTGATTTTTATAGTACATTTTGGTCCTTTTGAGGCCCATTTTTGACCTCAAATTCTCTCTAATGGGTGGTTAAGATCAACATGACTTGCAGAAGTTGAGTGCGTGCCCCCAACATGACCTACAAAGACTAGGTGACTTCCCCCTTCCTTTCATGTCTTCTTCATATTCTTCCTCCTTCTATTCCTTTTACACTGCAGGTTACTAGCATAAGAACTTTCACTGCATGAGGTAGGAGGATACGAGGTTTCAGGACAATCGAAGTGAAAAACAACCAAACCGGTATGCCAAGGGTGAATTTAGGCAGATTCAAAGTGGTCATCAAGGGAACACCAACATTCCCAATAAAAGAAAAAGCACAAGAAGCCCCTTGCATGAGGGTTCCCTAGTTGGTGTCCATAGGGATACTATCCATAGTTTCTAACTCAACAAGAAATAAAATTCTGAGGTCGACTCGAAACCAACAACACAAAGAGCACACCACTAAAATCCTAAGTATCTAGACAAAGCACACAAGGATACCTTGCAAAGGAGAGTTTGGGATGATAAGGGCCGAAAACTAACTACTGAAGGGAGAAGGACAGTTATCCAAGATCCCAATACAATCACTTTGGGGCAAGAATTTGAATGACCAACCACTTTTCCAAATATTTGCATGGGGTTTCCTCCCACGTATTCCCTGGGTACAATGGAAATAACCCTCCACCACCACCTGTGTAGAGTCCTAGAAGGCCCAAAAAAGTGAAAAACTCATTGAAAAAGGGAAAGCATAGATTTATTTAGGAAAAATCACATGTGACACACAGGTACAACAAAGGAATGTCGCGAATAGGTTAGGAACATGCTACTGTGTAGTGCAACATTCGCTTATGGGTGGTGGAAGGCCCCAAAAAGGTAAAAAGCAACCTTAAAAGGGAAAGGAAGGTGTCCAGAAAGTATTAATAATGACTCTTGACCTACAAGAAGTACCCAAAAGCTCAATTAAATTGGAAAAACAAGACACAAAGACCCCAAAATAGAGAAGGCTTCCCTAGTGGATTCGCCAATTCTGTTGTTGAGGAAATTGTTCCTATGGCTAGGGTTGAGGCCACCAACGTACTAGGGCTATAAATACTGATATATAAAGCTTTACAAGCATAAATTAAATGAGGTTTCAAGGATTATAAGGGTTCATACCTCACAAACTTAAGGTTGATCCAAGCTTTCTCTTTATCCCTTCTCTTGCTCTCCAATCTAAGAGACCTGTAAAATAACTTCAAACCATCCTCAAACCAATTTGACCACATATAAGACAATGATAATCAAGATACAATGAAACAATAATATGATAAACATCAACATATGATCACAAACATAGATTCAATATCCATTATACACTGATTTGGAAAGGGAAGAGCATCAAATATTTATTAATCAATGGAAGAAGTATAAAGTATGTACCTTCTCCTCATGCAAGCCACCTCTTGAAAGCTTCGATCTGGATCTCCTCCTTCTCTTCTCCAAGAATATTAGCCTCGAATATCTGGAACAAAGGGAGATGAAAATTAGGGAAAAGGTATGGGGGATGAGAGTCCCAATTTCACCAGCATAACAATGCCAAAGGCTAAGTCCCCTTTCATGGACCCCTGTCTCTCTATCTTATATAATATTCTGAAGAGTTAGCGTCAAGGATGGATCAGTTACAACTAAAGGAGTAGTTTCAAAACTACCCAAACCACCCAAAAATCAAGAATTTTATCTTTTCTGACCACTTACAGTAAAATTCATGTGTTTCCTTCTGACAAGTTCAGTGTATCCAGGTTTCCCTACTAACAACCCACAAATACAAAAGTGAAATTCATGGGTTTCCCACTAACAACTCAAAAATGGGTCAAAACGGAATTTTTAAGGTATTTCTATGCATTTTCAGGGATTGGTATCTTCTGGAAAATTATTCCTTAGTATGATACCTTTCCAACGATCCAAAAATGAGGTTAAACAGAGCTAAAAAACTCTAGATATGGCCATTCCATCCACATCTGTCCTTTGAGTGGCTAACAAGAACTTTCATAAAGTGTCGTCATGGAATTGTCATCATGCAACCAAACATGTAAATGTATTCATGGATAGAGAAGTGTCATTTTGGGATATAACAGGTACATCTAGGGAAAATCCATCAAGTACTAAATATGTTAGAGGGCATTTGTCCGATGTTGCATAGCAAAGGGATATAGAGCCTCATTTGGTCCTCCATATTTGCACATCATGTGGTAACATGTGCTATGGGTCTTCATCCAAGTATCATGCTTATAGATACTAGATCTATGTAAGCCCATCTCCATTCCATCTTTGCATAGTTCATTTTATATAAATTGTAGACTGTGTTTTGATGCAAAATATTTTAATCATTTTCTTGACATTTGATGTTCATGTGTTTAGTTGGTATTCACGGAGACGATGCCATTACACACTAGACACACTAGGGATATTAGATATGAGCTTGGAAAATATCAACGACCTCTTCGACTTCATCAAAATGAACTCGAGGTAAAACTCTTGCAAAATGACAATCCATTTATTATACTTCCCCCCAATCATTCATTTGGTAAAGACAAATTGAAATGGATTGATGTGAGCTACAATGGTAGTCTGACGAAGCAAGATATAATGTCACAACCACTGGACTGCATGAAAAGTTGTCAAGGTCAACTTATCGATGTGACTATACCTAATTTCAACATCAATGAGATTCCAACGAATATCATAGATAACATTCTCTTGGAGCTCATCGTCTGCTTGGACCATTATAACAAGAAATCATGGTTATAGTCAGCTGAACTAAGCATGGGGACCGATGCCAAGGATTTCTTACGGGCATTGAAGGACTCCTAGGATCACTCATCCGATATGAATGGGGTACCCTTCTTCAATAATCGCATAAACCTCTTGTTCAAATTGTATAATTGACAACGAATCGACATAAGAAATTCCCCATTCCTAGGAGACTCTGAAGATGTCAAATTATGTGCAGGGGAGACAACCAAATTATTTCCTCAAAATTTAGGGGATTAACCTTAATCCCATCCTTTGATATAATGAATCCTAATAAAAGACCCACTTTGACACAAAAAATGCACTTTTGAGGATTTAACCGAATGTTTTACCAGTGGTATCTTTCAAAAAACAAGCGCAAATGATCCGGATATCCACCCTCAACCGAGAGTGAGAAACTAAGTCATCCAAATAAATTTTTATAATATGCTTGAGGTCGTGGAAAGAAAAAGTCATAGCCCATTGAAAAGTGGCTCCGACGTTTTTAAGGCCAAAAGGCATTTTCCAGTATGGAAAGGTACCCCAAGGAAAAATAAGCGTAGTATGATGTTGGTCCTCATGTTTAATTTGTATCTATTTATACCCTGAAAATCCTTCCATAAATGAGAAAACCTTTTTCCCCATACACTCATCCAAAATATGATCGTTGAATAGTGTGGGGAAATTATCTTTCGAACAAGCTCGATTTAGGTCTCGAAAATCGGTGCAAACTCAAATGGTTCCCTGCTTCTTATCCACCAGAATAGGATTGGAAACCCATTCAGTCAAGGGAGCTGGATAGATGAAACTAGCTTTAAGCAGATTCTTTATCTTAGCCTTAAATGGTGGGCTCTTAGTGAGGTTTCATTGCACTTAGGTGGCATCGAACAGGCTTCGGAAGAGAATATGTTTGATAATGTGAGGGTAAATTCTTGGCCTCTATTCATAATACCAAGCAAAGACATCAAAAAAATATTTAAAAATCTCAGTGTATCTCTTGACTTCATTGGGTGAGGATTCTGCACTGATGTACCATTAGAGGAAATTTGGGGTCTAAAATGGGCCTTACAAGAAAACGCACTAACAATAAGTTCTTGTGAGTTGGAATTCAAGAATCAATAGAATTCCAATAAAATGAGTCAACCATAATGGTTGAATTGACATATTTGTCATAAAAAAAGCTACTTTTTTTGTTTGTATTTTCGACATATCCAACAAGTACCCACACTGCATACTTTTGATGCACCCTGCTACCCCAAAAACAAGAAATACCTGAAAAAACGTGATGATGACATCATCATCACGTTTTTCAGGTATTTCTTGTTTTTGGGGTAGCAGGGTGCGTCAAAAGTATGCAGTGTGAGTACTCGTTAGATTCATAATCAAATTCTACATCGAACGAGCTCTCTCGATTGAAATTTGAGTAAAAGCACAGGGAGATATGTCGAAAATACGAACACAAAAAGTAGTTTTTTCTTTTTTCCTCCAAAATTAAGAAATATTATTTTATTATTTTAACTATTATTTTATTATTTTCCTTAGGAGGCCCATTTTAGACCTCAAAATTCCTCTAATGACATTCTCAATTTTTCAAGGAATCTGAGAGATGTTGATCAGAATCGTAAGAGATATGTTCGCCATGCTCCCTTCACCATATATACCATGAGTTCCGAATGGGACTACAGGTTGACCAACACCATCGCTTAAGGTCATACTAAAGTCTTCATGCTCGACCCATTCAAGCTCCAGGAGAAAATAAGAATGATGATTCAACTCCTCTTGAGGTGTTCTGGACCATTCATGACCTTAAGAATTGCTTCATCTGAAGGAAAAATCTCATTGAGGAAATCATGCAAGTATGAATACTCAATAAACCAAGAAGGCAATGGAAGGAGATCCTCCTCCTCCTTCCATGAAGAGGAAGGACCAAGGTATATAGAAGTATCAAGTGCATCTTGATACACAACCTCTGCTACAGATAATGACATTCTCTTCCTAGTAGGTCTAACATCTTCATCCGAAGTACTTAGATAAGGAAGAGTCCATGGGTCATCTAAATACATAGTGTGAAATTGGACCGAACTCATAGGTGACGAATCACTACTAGGGTTATAGATAATATCTAGAATTGGTGTCGAAATATTAAAAGTTCCCATTAGCGACAGATACATTCCAACACTGACATTATCAGTTGTCGGCTGAGAATTATCAATAACCGGGATAGTCAATCTCAACGATGTAGAGCAACCATAGTTATCAAATGACATCTTATTGATCATCACAATCTGATCTTTGAAAGGGAAACATACTACGCGAAATATTGACGATACGATCACTTTCATAGCGTAAATCCAATTCCAACCCAGTGAAAGATTGTAGTCGAGGGGCGCATCAACCACCTCAACAAGGATAATTTTAGGGGATAATTTTAGTCCAATGGGCTATTTTTCCATGTTTTTCTCCAAAAAAAGATTCGCCATTTTCCATTTTTTGAAGCCCTGTTTCGCCCAATTTTGATGGGGTAAAATTTTTCCTACCTAAAAATCGCCAAATTATTATATAAACGATATAAAATCCTTGGAAATTAAAATATTTTTTGAAAAATATCGCTAAACATTTTACAGTTGGCGTTTTAAGAATTGGTAAGATTCGCCGACATTTATACACTTTTAAATAAGTATGGTTCCTTAAAATCATCCCTGCACCTCAACCTCGACTGACATGGTCTTCCCTCCCAACTGGACTTGAAGAGAAGGAATAATTCCATGCGGTCGAAATGATTTTCCATCAAACACAATCAACATGTTCATATATTTTGACAACGTGGGTGAGCCAATCCCTTTCCAACAATCCAGAGACATCATTGAGGCCACAATGCCTTCATCAATAACAATACATTTAATGGTGTTGTTGAGACACTCCACATTGACTAGAAAGGACACATGGCAAGGAAAGCGAGGTTGGACCTCATGGGTTTCAAATATGACTACCATGGAGGTACTAGGGTCAACTACACCTAGAGTAGGAAATAAGGCTCTTCATTGTGAAGGACAAGTTTGAAGAGCTTCCATAGTTGACATTACACAAGGAGTTTGACCCAAATATTCAACAATAGAGTAATGTTTGGTGGCTCGAGAATTAGGTTTATGTCCCGAATGCTTAGGTATGTGAGCTATCGCTTCATGCTTATCGATCTACAATGAAAATTTCAGGCGGTGCATGTTCTTTCCCCATGTTGGGTTGTGAAAAACCATAATATTTTGAGTGAGTGACAACATTAGGGACATAAATCATGTTGATGCAACCATGGCCACCTTCAGTCACCGGTGGGTTTCGATACCCACCAGAATTGCTTCCAATTTCCATGGTCCTTGAAGCCATGTTTTGATTATGAGGTAAGGGGCTAGTCAACATAGTCGGACTATGTGCAATGTACTTTGAGGCATCCTCAATATGAGGGAATAAGTAAGTCAGATGGTCTCCCCCACAAATATTTCAAGCGAATTTAACCTTCTATTTAGGATTCTTGTCCCCCCCAACATTATCAGTATTCTTGTCATCGTTCGAATTCTCCTTCCTATTCCCACCCTATTTATTATTTCTTCCATTTCTTCTATTTCTTTCAGGTTGTTGGTTACTCTTCTAATCCTACAACTACACTGAATGTTCATACACCGACTAGGTGGGAGTGGACAAGGAAAAACCTTGTCTGGTCATAGACTGATTAATATACAAACTTTGCATTTGATGTGTAACCTGGTCTATGACCTTGAAACTTGCAAATCGAACAAAACCATCAGCATGTGGACCAGGTTTGAACTTATCATCGAAGTTTGGTTGTGGCACATTAGGGATGATCTCATATAGGAGCCCATACTGAGCATAAATCAAATCCAAGTGTTGAGCTCTAAACATAGCCTGCTCCTCATTACACACTCCGGATGTTGAAACATCTTTTGCGATATAAGGCAGTAAATATTTGAGCAACCACTCCAATAAAAGCTCAGGTGGAATGTTGGCCTTAATAAACTTATTTTGTTGGTGCCACTCTTGAATATGGTAAGAAATATGTGTGGCTTTATCCTACCAAAATGTAGACAAGATCTTGGTTTTGACATCGTAACGTACCGATAATTGAAAGTGGTTAAGAAAGGTCATGGATAACTCGTTAAATGTCCAATAGGTGCCCCCAGGAAACTTTGTATTCCATTACATGGAAAAACCCATAAGGGTGCATTGAAACAGTTGAAATCGAACAAACTCATGGTTAAATGGGTTCAATGACTTCTTACCTTCAATATTTGGGATGTCTGAAGGTATTTTAGCAAAAACAACTAGCCATGTCAAATCATGAGACACCCAAGCGTTGGTAAACTTTGAAAGGTCAGGTAGGTTCAAAGTAGCCAAAAAGGGGAGCCTAGGTTGTGCCATAGGATTCCATGCCCCCTATAAAGGTGGGTTCATGTAGGGCTGAGTGTGATAAAAATATTAGCCTTAACCAATCGGATAATAACCTCCTCCCATATTCCCCATATAAGGGTGGACGAGGATTTGATGGTTAGGTATTCATTGATAAGTACGCGCCATATAACCATAATTATAAGACTGATAGGTTGGTTTCCCCCCAGACACATAAGAAGGTATATGGCCTCTGGACATGACAACATTGGATGATGCAGGGACAACATAGTTATATGAAGCACTTCTTCCTAAGGAACCGTGGGGGACATAAGGAGGAAGCGACATGAGGAAGGAATTTGAAGGAACGAGAATGGTGGATGATGGGACATAAGATGGGATGTAAGGAGTGTTGATGTATTTTTAACTTTGGAAGATATTATGATGTATATTATCATTGTATGTTGTTGTACCCCCATTAGGTATGTGTTTTACCCATTTACGGGATGTCTAATTTGTGTCTAGACCTTGAGGTACAACCTCCATTGTAATTCAAGGAAATAGTCCCCAGTGTCACATCATGTAATATGTACTTGTAATCTCTCTATGAGAATTGGGCCCCATGTGAGAAGACATGTAGGATCGAGTCTTATGTTTGGTCAGTGACTTGAAAGGGTATAAATAGGGATGTGCTCTCCCTCATTTATACACACCTCACACTCTCAAGTTCGATTGAGAGAGAGAAATAGTCATAGGAGGAGAGCTAGATAGATGTTGAACACTTCTTATTACTCCTTTGGATCATCTTACTATTCTGAGGAAGTTTGCAGGGTTTTGTCCTTTATGGATTCCTTGGTGAAAATATCTGTGTCTTATTAATATCTTATGCATCCTGATGTACTTTTTATTATTTCAGATAAAGATCCTAGATAATCTAATCAGATATTAATAAAAACTAACAAGAAGTGGCCCCAAAATTCACACACCCACTATCACCCGCAAGGGAGTGAACCCTAGTTTCAAGACTGGATAAAGGGATTGAAAATCCATAAAGGGAGAAAAGGGTGCAATATGACCATTCCCAAGCCGATGAGAAAGGAAGGGAGCATTAGTGCACCTAATTCCAACACTAGGATCTACATCGGGACCAGTAGCAGATGATGGGATAGATGTAGTGAAATTCAACATGCTGAATGTAAATGAAGTTGTGCTAGAGGGAGTAGACTGAGTCTCAGTACTTGACCTCTCTGAGGAAAATATCCTATAGGTAGCTGCAAAATATGACAGTCTAGGTCATGAAGTATGGGAAGTACTAGCTCTCGAAAGGTTGACATAAACCAGAGTTCCAAGTATCCATACAGTTCCTCCCCCCATTCCAGATGAAAGTTATGGAGGGAACTTCGGGTTCTCATATGTGGTACTCATAATTAGAACTATGGGTGAATCAAAGTGTGCTAAAGGTTTCCTAGAACATCTATTCCTCTTCCTAGGAGGAGGAGAAGGGTTCCAAGCATTTAATCCCGCTAATTGTCGATATCAGATAGGAGCTGAAAATCGATCCACAATGACTTAAAAGAAAAAATATTGAACTAATTACGATCCCTAAAGACAACTAGTGCACAAAAATCACACTCTTAAGAAAACTAAGTTATATGCAAACAAGCAAAGAGGGAGGATAAGTGAGCTTCCGAATGCAGTGGGTATGTCTCACCTAGGAGAGTCCTGAGACTCCTATACTACAAGTGGAGGTGTGTAACCAATTATAGTGGCCCTCAGCTTCAACACAAATAGAGACTATGTTTTTTGACCCTCTCCTGGCCAAGACATTCGTAGAATAACCTCTACAAGTACCCCCTGTGATACCTAGGTAAGGAAACTAAGGTCACCCCAATATAACCAATTCTCAGGTAGACAGTCGTAGGCAGAATCTATCATATGGGAAGGGTAACAAATCCTAAAGCTCAAAAGCACCAAAGGTACCTCAAAATCCCCCAGATATGAATAAGATCCTAGAAATATATCTGGTGCTCAACATAAAGAGGTAAGGGATATCCCCACCACAAATGTGTGTTTTTGCTCATGCTTAACTCTCGTGTAAGAGGAGCCTCCTAAGAACACTAATTATACCAAGGAATTCACTTATCACCTGGACGTACACCTAGATGTTTTGTTTCATAGTCTTGGAATTATTTACTTATGACACCCTATTCCAAGACTCTACAATCCTAAGCTTGTTGGTGCACCTCTATCAAATAAAAAATGTGTAATCAATTTTAGTTTAAGTGTTAATTTTAAGGGTAATGACAGTGAATCTAGTGAGGTTATGACTCAACAATGAAGCAAATATGCACACCCAAAAATGATGCCAAGTGCAACTTGTTTTTAATCTTGAAAAAGGTGTTATGGAACTACATGCAATGCAAAAAATTCCTTTCAAATTCCCATTCATTCATTCCTATATCAAGATCTGATCACTAACATCATCTAATCAAACCTAACGCAAGTACTAAATCAATGCAATTCACAATGCTAAACATGTAAAGAAAATATTTTTGTATTTTCAATATAGGTGCAATGAAAATGCAAATAAAAAGACCTCACAAAATCCCATACCTCGCAACAAGAAGCAAACAAGCTAAGCAAGACACTGAGACCAAGAAGGCCAATGCACTAATAATAAACCAAGAAGGAGATAAAAAACAAGAATAAATTTCAAAGAAATTCAATAAAAACCTGTCTCTAGCCACAACAAAGGCAACCAATAGCCAACATAAGCACCCAGGAAGACTTAGCAATATCCACAACCCACCCAAAACCTCCACACATCCAAATATTAGGTAAAAAGGTAGATGTACATAGTTGTTTAAGGAATAATAGTGTATGTATGCGACTGCATACACTGCATCGTGCATATGTATGCGATTGTAAGTTCTATGACCTATGTATACCAAGGAAAAGGTGGTAAAAAATAATCTAAGACTCAAATTAATTCAAGGGACTACCAATAACTTAATAAACCACTAAATGCGATAGAAAAACATAGAGAAGCAGAGAAAAAACCAAGCCAATCATGCACCCAAACCCCTACAAAAGGGAAATCCCCAGTGGAGTCACCAATTCTGTTACAGAGAAGATATCTTATGGCTTGGGGTGGACCACAATGTTGGAATATATTTCAGAGTGGTATGTTTAGAACTAGTAGATGGTAGCTAGTGCTCAGTCTTAAAGTTTTAATATATTGTCATTGATGGCAATCTGCTATAAAGAGAAGGGGAACTGATATCAAATGGATGTGGCAATCTACTAAAAAAGAGCCAGGAACGCAGGTATCAATGGAGAAAATCGAACAGTGGGAGGTGCTAGATATTCAGACTAAAGTCTATGGAAACTCCACAAATCCTGTAGAGCGGGTGGGAAAACTCTTAATCAGAAGTCGGAATATATTTACATCGGAAGCTGAATGACTTTCCCATTCGCAACGGTGGAAAAGGAAAGGTTAAAGACGCGCGACTAAAAGACTGATAAGCATCGGCAATCGGAGCGCTTTTGACTTCAAACGCTTAGTTGCTTTGGGAGATGCAACAGCGGAAACAACAAAGACAAGTCATCCAAAGAAATCAGAAGATGGAAGATATTTACATTGGAAGCTGAATGACTTTCCCAGCCGCAACGGCAGAAAAGGAAAGGTTAAAGACACGCGCGACTAAAATACTGATAAGCATCGGCAGTCGAAGCACTTTGGACTTCGGACGCTTAGTTGCTTTGGGAGCCGCAACGATGGAAGCAACAAAGACAAGTCATCCCGCCATAGGCAAAGTCATTCTTTCAAACTTTGTAGAATAGCATCGTCGGCATGATAGCGAATAGCGGAATAGCAGAATGAGGATATTATCATCGGCATGATAGCAAAATCAGGAGCCTCAACGGCAGAATTTTTATGTCTTTCTCATCCGCAACAGCGGAAGCCCACAACTCAATAATCAGTCGACTAAGGCAAATACATCGGAGAAGAATACCGAGACTGAAGCCGATTATCTTTCCGCAACAGTGGGGGTATAATCAAATAAACTTCTGATGAATTTAAACAAGCAGCGGCTCAAGTCCAACATTGGACAAGGTCTTTCTGAAGAATCACAAGATGTCTATCATTCAAGCAATTGATGACCAAAACCGTAGAAGGAGATGAACAGAACAGATGGCTTAAAGAGCAGAGGAAGTCTCCATATTTAGAATCGAGCCCAGGGGTCTTTGAATTGGAAGCAGTGGAACATGAAGATTCTAGCACAGTATTGATTTGATGAGGAGCCAATGGGATCAGAGAATTAGAGAATGACTATTCATGGAATGTAGAGAGTCAGGCAAGCTGGGTATTCGAAGGGTCTTTTAGTTAGAGATATTGAGAATCTATGGTATTCGTGGAATGTGAATTGTTTTTGTACAGATCAGCGTTTGAGATGTTTAGAGTCTTGACAATTAGAAATCTATGAACAGTTTCTCATTTGCAATTAGATGGTACATGAAGAGTCCGTAACCGTTTCTGTAATGAACAGAGAGAATGAGAACTGACTGAAATATATATATATATATATATATATATATATATATATATATATTGTAGCAAGCAGAAAATGTTGTGAGCTGTTTTGAGGAGAGTAATGGTGTGCAGAGTATTAAGAGATCAGTACTGTAAACTGATACTAAATGAGTAGAACAGCAGAGCAGAGGAATTGAAGAATGTGCTGAACAGTTGAATAGAACAGAGGAGTAGAGAGTCGATGTTGAATAGAGCAGAGTGGTTTGGTAAGAAGAGACATATCTGTATTGTTGAATTTTGATTCTATTGGAAAGTCTAGCAAATAAGGGAGGTAGGGAGGTGCTAGGGGAGACTTTATGTCTCTGTCTGCAAGTGGGTGCTTGTAGAGATTGAAGATTGGTGTCTTCACCCACTTGGTGCTGGGTCACAGTGAGATTTGATGCTCTCAGCAAGTTGGTGCTTGCATTTAGAGGTTGTAGCCTCTTTGAGTCGGTGCTCAAATAAGAAGTGATGTACAGCCATTGAAGCCTTTGACATCATGAGAAGAAGAGGTTTTTCCCTTATGGGTTTCCTCGTGAAATATCTGTGTATCATATATGTGATTAAATGTTGTGATTGAATGATGGGTTTTATGTTATCTGCTCTCACATTTATAACTCTAAATTCACAGCAAAGATTGACTGCCATAAATTTTATTGATTCTAAGTTAAAAGAAGTATATTGGTAACAAATCTTAACTAACTGATTCACCCCCCCCCCCCCCCCC